>MU223637.1:15870-38765 GCA_018584345.1 Thuja plicata | reverse complement strand
ATTACCAAATAGCAATTGAAATGGGTTAGAATTGAGATAAAAGATATATAGTTAAAGCGAAATTAAAAAATATTAAGCTGGAAAAATGTTTTAACCTTTAAACTTTTTGGTTAAAATTTTTTAAAATTAAATTTAAAGAATTAAGCTTAGAGAATTAAAAAGATATACTAATATGATTTAAAATAAAAAAACTAAATAAACTAAGGATAATAGAATAAACTAAATATAGAGCTGACAAAACTTGCCAACAAACCTGCAAGAAAAATGTTACTAAATGATTAGCCTACAGCAATAATAGAACTGAAAAGAATACAAATGTAAATATTACCTACAAGAAGACAGCGAAGGGACAAAGAATACTAAAATTATCTGTAGCAGAGACAGAGAGACAAAGCTGTGAGAGGCATGCAAATGATGAGCCAAAGCAGAGGAAAAGATGCACAGATGGCTAAGGAATCTTGCGCTGAGAAAGGCCAAAGACAAAGTGAAAGGCCAAAGACTAAGTGAGAGGCGGAGGATGAGGAAAACTCAATAATAATCAGTCATGGGAAATATGTTATTACTAACGCAAAATATTTGTTTGGTGTGCCCACCCACATGTACTATTGCCCAAAAAAAAAACCCCACCTTTATTGGTTTTCTCAACAATAAGAATCCACAAACAGAAGCATGGCAATGCTGGATATTTATACAGTGCCAAGCAGATAAGGGCACAACAAGATGATCCTTCTCCTTCCCAGTTTATAAGGTGAATCGAGCAAGCTTGGTCGACCAGCCGTATCGGGGTTGGGTTTAATTCTATGTATCATTTGACAGACTTGTCATCTTTCTTGAGTGGCAAATATGTGGTATTCTTTGACCCACAGGGAAAATATCTTCCCAATATTTTAGTAGCAAACCCAGGGAAGCGTATTGACTATGTTAGCTCTGCAGCTCTTTCATGGTACAAAGACCAGTTCTCCTCATATTGCACTTTTGACTGTGATATGAGAAAGTCCTATTCAGGAACGTTTTTCATTTTCCTTTAAGAAATATGGAACAAGCAACTGTTAGTAAACTTTCACGGTAGTCATACTCTGAAGAAGATATTCTGGCATTGTTTACTCAACTAGATACAGAAGCAGAGATTAGATTATAAAAAAGGTTTAAATAGAAACCGATGAAGCTGCGCTAGGAAGTGAAATATAATAGTTTTAGAACAATAAAAAGAAAGCCTGCGCAATGTGTAAGTCTGCAAAGAAAAATATATATATATCCTGCAAAACGTTAATAGCTAATATGTAATGAAAATGTTTGAACTTATATTAAAAAAAATGTATTTTATTGCATGAAAGGTTTTAATAAAAAAAAAGATAGGTTAATGTAAGTAGATTTAAAGAACTGAAAGTAGTATGAGATTTAGCTTTTAAAGCTGCAAAAACGGAGTTAGATTAAAGATATTCAATGAGAACAGTAAACAGATTAAGGCTCAAATTTGAAAACAAGAAGAAGAACTCAACCAAGTTTGAAATGTCTCCAAACCTACGAACAAATCAATAAAGTATCCAAGAGATAAACCAATAATGTATCCAAAAAGATAAACCAGGTTTGGCGGTAAACCAGCCAAACCCAAAAAAAAATTTGATTTTTTCTCAACACTCTCTCAAGAGTCTCCGATATTGGAGTGCTCCAAGATATGGTAGCTCCTTCACCTGTAAACTCAATTGAAGATTAAACCAACCTGCTCTGATACCATGTTAAAATAATAACAAAAATAATGCGAGATAGGAATTTGTTTAACTCAATGAGCAAGGAGAACGAAGATTTACCATGAATTAATTTGAATACTAGGAGCATGCACCAAAGATCCAAACAACAAGGAGACAAGATTTTAAAGGGGGGAAAGCATGAAAAAACCCCCATGATATAGAGAATGGGAAAAAATTCCTAAGAATGAGAGAGAGAGAGAGAGAGAGAGAGAGAGAGCCAAGCTCATACAATAGTTCGAGAAGAGTAAATAAATTGAGAAGGAGAGACATCTCTTTAATAGAGATGTGAGAGAGGAGTTTCATGGTAACTCCCATATCTATATATGCCACATTTCAATAGTGTGTGCCACTTGTGTTATTTCCTCTTAAGGAGGAATCTAAGGGATACCTTGGTTTATCCCATTTAAATAATACAACCAAGGGAAAATAAAAATACATAAAATGAATTATCCTCACAAGAGGACAAAATAGGTGTAGGGATTCCATAGGAATCTCCTACTTACATAATGCAAGTAAAGATTAATTTCTAACACTATTGAGGTTCAAGTGGACAAAAATGACTCTGAGAAAATGATAAAAATTAGGAAATATTTGAATCAAGATGAACGTGATCAGTTGGTTTCCCTTTTACTTGAGTATAAGGATATTTTTTCTTGGACATATTCGGATATGTCGGGTATAGATACTAATATTGTTACTCATGATATTGTTCTCAAACCAAATGCTAAACATGTGAAGCATAAAATTTGAAAGATGAATCCAGGAATTGCCTTATTAGTCAAAGCTAAAATTGAAAAATTATTGGGTTCTGGATTTTTCCGCTCTACTGATTACTCAGATTGGATTTCAAACATTGTGGTCACTTCAAAAGGAGAAAATAAGATAAGAATGTGTACTGACTTTCAAGATTTAAATAAGGCATCCTTAAAAGATGATTTCATGTTACCTAATATTGATATGATTGTGGATTCAATAGTGGGTCATGCTCTATTATCTTTTATGGATTACTTTTTGGGCTATAATCAAATATTTATTCCTCCCAAAGATCAACTTAAGACCACATTTATAACACCTTGGGGAACATTTTGTTGGGTCATGATGCCTTTTGGATTAAGAAATGTGGGAGAAACTTATCAGTGAGCCATGACTTTGATTTTTCATTATTACATTCATAAGATTCTTGAGGACTATGTGGATGATATCTTGGTGAAATCTATACAAAGAGGAGATCATGTTAGTATTTTACGATAAATATTTGAAAGGATTAGAAGTTATAATATGAGATTGAATCCTAAGAAATGTGCCTTTGGATTTGATTCTGGTAAATTATTGGGTTTTATAATCTCTAAGAGAGGCATAGAGTTCGATACTTAAAATATTGATGCTATTGTTAATATGCCTCCTCCTAAGAACATTTCTCAGTTACGAAGTTTACAAGGTAAAATTCAAGTCATTCATCACTTTGTTTCCAACTTGGCTAATAGAACTGTTCCTTTTACTTCCTTGCTTAGAAAGGATACCACTTTCTCTTATAATTAGGAATGTAAACAATCCTTTGAGAAATTTAAGGATTATCTCTCCAATCCTCCTATTTTTCAATCTTCTCAATTTGATTATCCCTTTTATCTGTATACTTTAGCCACTCCGAATGCGGTGAGTATGTTTTTGGCTCAACATGATAGTGAAGGTAAGGAAAGGCCTGTGTACTAAATTAGTTGAAATTTACTTGATTATGAAACAAGATATACAAACTTGGAAAAACAATTCTTAACTTTAGTTTATGCTTGTCAGAAACTCCGGCATTATCTATTAAATGTTGAAGTCAATGTGATTGTTAAATTTGATCCTTTGAAACATCTTTTCTCAAAGACTAATCTCTCTGGCCGTCTTGCAAAGTGGATGATGTTACTTATGGAATTTGATCTTAATTTCATTTCTCAAAAGTTAATTAAAGGACAATCTTTAATGGATTATTTGGCTGAAGCTCCTTGTCCTCATTCTGATACATGCTTTACTTCAATAGAATTCCCCGATGAAAACATTCTAGCTATTAAACAGGATGATGTTTGGGAATTATATTTTTATGGATCTAGATGTAAGATAGGTTTTGGTGTTGGAATTGTCTTGATCCCTCCTATGAAAAAAATGATCTCTATGTCATATAAATTGAATATTCCTTGTACTAACAATATTGTGGAGTATGAAGCTCTTATAGCTGGCTTACGAGAAGCTTCATCCCTTAACATTAAAAACCTAGAAATTTATGGAGATTGGAAATTGATTGTGGAACAAATTAAAGGAGGTTATCAGACTAAGAATGATAAAATGACACAATATAGAGACTTGGCTCTTGATATTCTTTCACAATTCTCTTCTTATACGATTCAAACTATACCTAGGAAAGATAATTGACATGCGGACGCCATGGAAAGCATAGCTTCTTTGTTTTTTCTTTGATAATAATGTTGAATACTTTCAATTTACTATACATACTCTTAAAAACCCTGAAATTTCCAATGAGCTTACCTCTGATTGTTTCAATTTGCATTTGGATGAAAGTTATTCTCATATCTTTCATTTTTTGAAAGATGGTACTTTTCCTGAATCGGCAACTGTATAGTCTTAAAATGGAAGAACTTCCATTGTAGACTAGTTTAGCCTTCTAATTAAGTGTTTTGGGTTCATGTCAAGCACCTTGAATGGTCTCTGACTTGGATCTAGATTTTTCCCCTATTCTGTCCCATTTCCCACTTTTCTCCAACCTGTTTCTCACACCCTAAACTACAAATTGTGACTTTTGACCTCAGGGTTAAAATTGACCTTTCTGGGTCAAGGTGGACCTTGAACTTGACCTAGGTCATAATCAACCTTTTTCTAACCCAAGGTCCAGATTTCAAGTTTTTTTGGTTTCTGGATATCAGGCTTCGAAAATAGTTAATTCCCGCTTCCAGGTTGGTTGTTTTGGTCTACGAAGCGATAATTCTTAAATTATATTTAATATAGGTCCTCTTCTAGGGATATAGGTCTAATTGGAATTTAATTCTCTTATGTAGGCCTCTCTAGAAGATTTTTCCCTAGATTCATATATAAGGAAGCCTTCTCCTCTCATTTTCTCTAAGACTTGATAACCATCTAAGACTTAAGAAGTGAAATCTAAGGGTGAAGAAGAAAGATTTGAATCAAGCTAAATATCCATTGAAGTATTCATCTATTCTCAAGATTTCAAGAACTTTTCAAGCATTTAATTCATCAAGGACATCCATTGGTAGCCATTGAAGGATTCAAGCTCTATGGAGAACTCTTGTTGAAGATTTTTCCATCTATATTCCTCCAAGCCTCTTCCTATTCCAAGATCCATTTAAGATTGGTGTTGAAGATCTAAAAGAAATTGATTTGATACATCCTACATTCTACATTCTAGATCCATTTGGTGCATACATACTTGTGGATCCATGGATTCGAATCCGCCATAAGGGTTTCCATACAAGCAAGGTGAATTTGTTCATTTACTTTGTTTTACCTATGAAATTTCAATTATACTTTGAGGTTAATTTCAAAACTAGGGTTTGACCAATACAAACCCCTCCCCCCAACAAACAAACCATTTTTCTTGTAGGGACAGGTTTAGAATAGTGAATTGGAGTGCAAATTCGGATACCCTTTTCGGAAAACTATCAGGATCTAGAAATAGATTTTCTGTTAGAGATTTTAGTTTAGAATTAGAGGTCGATTCTACCCTAGGTTAAAATTGGAAGTTCTAGGTCAAAGGTGACATTGACTTTAGGTTCAAAATCAAAACTGAGCCAAATTAGAAAAATATTTATGGGTTTTGTCTGTCTCTACATTTCTGTTCTAGATCCAGTTGCAGATTTTCCAGAAACTTAGTGCAGACCCCCAAAAATAGGATTCTTCAGATCTATAACATTTTGAGGTTAGTACTTTTCTCCTATTATTTTCAATTAAAGTTTTTAATCTTCCTAAATCCATCACATATTCTTTTCTATAAAACAGAATCTAAGGTCTTCCTCTTTACTCTCATTTCCAATCGATCGATTCATTTATGCATTAATCCTTCTTTTAGGTTTAATCAATTTGGATCCTTCCTTTGTGCATTTAAGGATAAACGGAACATCTTATCTTCCCCACATATATCTTATACATTACATATTTACCCCTTACATTTCAATAAACATTCTAATTTCAAATGCAACAACATTTTCATATCTTATAGCAACAAGGAACATACGTAATTGTATTAGGAGCTTGCAGCACATTATATCATTTTAGGAGATACACTTTATAAATGCTCTTATGATGGTTTGATGTTAAGATGTCTTGGTAGAACTGAAATTCTGATAGCTTTGGAAAAAGCTCATTCTAGTTCTTGTGGGGGACATTTTGGTGGAAAATATTTAGTCAATAAACTTCTTATAATGGGATATTATTGGAAAACAATGAAACAAGATTCTTTCATGTTTGTTAAGAAGTGTCCTCAATGTCAACAACATGGTAATTTGATTCATGCTCCTGCTCGTTAGATTCATAATCAAGTGGCTCCATGGCCTTTTAGTATTTGGGGTTTTGATCTTATTGGGAAAATCTCACCGCCTTCTTCTCAAGGACATACATACATCCTAACAGCTACAGATTACTTTACGAAGTGGGTGGAACCTGTCCCTCTCTGTTCAACTACTGTGGATGTTATTTGTAATTTCATTCTTAATAATATTATAACATGATTTGGTATTCCTTTGATGATAGTTTCAGATAATGGTACCTCTTTCAATAATAAAGAAGTCATGAAATTCTTGGATAAATATAGAATTCAACATATATTTTTTACTCCCTATTATCCTCAATCTAATGGTCAAGATGAAGCATCAAATAAGGTCATTGAACAAATTTTGAAGAAAATAGTTAATAAGCATGTGAAAGATTGGCATACCCAACTTACTTATGCTTTATGGGCTTATAGGACTAGTGTTATTACTACCATGGGTACTTCTCCTTATAACCTTGTCTATGGTACTGATGCTATTATGCCTTTGGAATTGGAAATACCTTCTTTACATGTTTCATTTCATGGGATAATTTATAAAGATACATTTCGAGAACAACGATTACAAGAATTAGAAATGTTGGATGAACAACGAATAAATGTTTTGGAACATATAAAAGCTTATCATAAATCACTTTAGAAGTAGTATAATAATAAGGTAATTGAATGAACATTTTTAGTGGGTGATTTAGTGTTATATGAGAATAAAATAAATGTGTATGCTTTACCTAGTGAAAAAGGAAATTTTAGCCCTGATTGGCTTGGACCTTTTGTTGTAATTGAAGACTTTGGTTTAGGTGCTTACAAAATTGTTGATATGGATGGTGTGCCTCTTAAGGAACCTATCAATATTATGCATCTAAAATTTTATTATCCTTAATACATCATTCCTTCCTTGTGTATTTATGTATTCCTTATAAAATAGTTATGTTTGTTTTATAGGTTATGTGATTTTAGAGGATTACATTTGAATACATTTATACACATTCTTTCTTTCTATTAAGTTTTATGTTATTGGTGAAAATATAGTAATCAAACACAGAACTAACTAGCAAAGATATTTTTTCATCCATAAATAATTTTGTTCCTTTTTTTGGAGTTTGATACAGATGTGGCACAATGCCATATCTATCACTCTCTCTATCTCTACACTCTGATGGTCGATGGCTACCATATTTCTCTGATCTATGATGTGAAGATGCAGATCTTTGTATAGTATTCTGTGAGTGGCTCCTCAACATGTTGAGATCATATACATGCTCCTCTGACCTCCATAGGTCAGCCATCAGTTTCTCCTCTCTCTCTACATAACATCATCTCTCGCTGGACATAAGAAAATATGTTGGCATGCCTGTTGGGATCTCTGTGACCAATGAGGAACTCTTGCTTGCTAGCTGGTAATCGGCAGGACAAACATGTATCCTTCAAGACCTTGGATACAAAGATCCTCCACTCTGCTACGCTAGCTACAGAATTAAAATACATTTATCTATTAGTACTTTTTCTTCAAAAATTAAGTATAATATTTCAATAAAATATATGTTCTATACCTAGATCTCACTCCTTGGTATCACTGAAGGGTCTAGATGGTGGAGGTATGGAGTGACTACTCTCTCCATTCTTAGTATGTCTAGGTCTTGGAGGTGGTGTCTTTGTATGGGCGCATGTAGGTTGTCGTGATCTCAGTGTTTTTGCATGAAAAACATGCTCATATGTATCTGTACTACCTTTTGGGGCATCATGTTTACTCTCTCCTCCTCCATGGGATCTCCCTTGGAGGTGGGCTCCACCTTTTCTCTATGATCCTCCTCCTCCTCTGGTATGCCACTATCTCGGTGTGTCCTCTCTAAAAGGCCTAGATCACCTGTGGGATAGTCATCAAGGAAGATGGGGTGGGTTCCTTCCAGACTTTAGTGTCTGATGTAATCCCTATTGATGCCTTCCTGGTCCACATTAGGGGCTACCTCTATATCCTCTCTCTCATCTATATCATTGTCTATAATTTCTTCTACTGATGGCCAGAATATAGCGTCATGTCTCTAATAGTATCTCATTAGATGTGTGTATCGAGGTACTACCCTAGGGACCCCCCATACAAGAACAAACTATCTCATCACTCTGTCATAGTAATATAGCATTACTATGTGACTGGGATGACCCTCTAGTAGCTTGCACTGTTGTGAGTGTCTCATCTGATGTCGTGTATCTGGCCACTTTATCATACAATAGTATGGTAGCCATATCATATATGTGCCTGGTATATAGTCTAGACATACCCTCCAGTAAAGGATATCTCTGTACTGTCAGACAACTCCTAGTAGATAAGAAAAGGCTCTAGGTGTGCCCGCATCTACCATCACTGGATAACCATGTGGTTGTGTACATGTGAAATGCTCGAATAACCAAATCTGTAATAGTGTGCATACTGTGAGATTCTCTCACTGATATCTCACCAACTAACATAACTCATGATATAGATGGGCTATCATGTTGCAGACCCACACTAAGATGGTCCTATCACTCTCCATCCTCCATACAAGATGGGTAAAAGGTGCTAAAAATATTGTACCCTTTGTGTTGGGTACTATAACCAAATAAAGTATACACATCATAACCCTATGTACCAAGGGTGTCGGACCTGCCAGTATAGTTGATAGGGTGATATGGTATGCTCGGGTTCACATCTATGGAACCTATCCTATGAAATACTCTACATCTGCATGAATATCCTTGGAACACCATTGTTCTCTTGGTCTGATAGGTTTTCCCTAAACTGGAAGTCACAGGATCATGTATACATCCTCCAATGTCACTGTGATCTCTCCTGAGGGAAGATGAAAGGAACATGTGTCCTCATTCCACCTCTCTATAAGAGCTGATATCATGGCTCAGTGGAATCTCATCTATGGTAGGAATGCTACCTAGTATAGTCCCATGTCTCTTAGAAACTTGCCTCATCCTTGTCTAGCTTGGATAGCTTCTCTCTGATCAATATTATTGGCCCTCCAAAGGGGTGCTCTCGGAGAAAAACTAGGTCTTGTAAGCACAAAGAAACATCATATCAAAACTTTGCAATCACTAAATTGTAAATCCAACTTGAATATGTCAAGGTCGACCTCTGTTAGGCCAAGGTCAACCTTCCTGGGTTGAGGTTGACCTTCTTGGGTCAAGTTCAACCTTCTTGGGTTGAGGTTGACCTTTGTGGGTCAAGGTCGACCTCACTCCAGAGGAGGGTCTAGACCTTCCTAGTTCATATTGGCCTTAAAGGGTCAAGGTCAACATAACTAGGTAAAGGTTGATCTTTATGGGTTAGGGTTGACCTGCCTATCAAAACAAGAAATTGAGATTAAAATTTTCAAAAATAGTGAACTTACCTCGGGAAGCAATTTTCATGTGGCCACGCACTGTCTTAGGAGATCCATTCGTGTCACTCAAAGTTCTTCTCTGATCGGCATCCTACTTTCTCTCCTAAATTTTTCAAATGGTAAGAATGAGGAGGTATGTTCTCTCTTCCCTTATTTATATATAGAAATTAGGGTTTTTGTTAGGGTTTACCTAGGTTAAATTCAAATTCCCTTCATGCTTTTAGATAGACATTCACTCTTTTCATCATAACTTGAGTTCTATAGCTCCATTTTCAATGTTTTCTGCGGCGTTGGAATCATGATTTAAATAAATAATGTCATGAATTAGTTTAGGAAGATTTGGGATCCTTCTAACTAGTTTAGGAAAATCTTTTTCAACAAGGTGCATATCCACTGTATAGGGCTATCCTTATCACCATGTTTCACCCTTCAGAAGTAGAAAGCCAAAATAGGGGCATAAGGGGCTCTATACACTTATTAATCTCATCTTAGTAATTCTTAGGTGATTTATGGATTTTCATTAACCTTGTCTGCTATAGGTTGTGGGTACTAATGGTTTCTTGTAGGATCTCTACATTGAGGACTTGGCTATATCATTTTTATTTATTATGATGTTTTCTTAATTTAGCTTGCATATTCACGTAATGTCATATCTAAGCTAAAGTGGGGGATAAATGTATTGTTTTAAAATGGAAGAACTTCCATTTTTGTAGGTTTAACACCCTCTTTTAATGCATTTACATGATAGTTTGCATTTAGGATGCATCTCCACTTGGTAATTCTCCATTTCTAGGTGAAATTAGGGTTAGGATCATGAGGATTCTCTTTAATTTCCTTCTCCATGGCTCTATTTTTTAGGTAGGACCTATATACTAGTCCTCCTATCCTTCATCACATTTCTCCTAGGCCCCTATGCCCTTTTCCAGCACTCTATTCTATTTTCCCATCACCCTAGGTCTCTGACTGACCTGGAGACTGCACTAGCCCTCTAGGTTGACTGGCCTGAAACCTCAGGTCAGGGTTGAGGTCGACCCTAACCTAGATTAGGGTTGAGGTAGACCTTGACCTAGGTTAGGGTTGAGTTAGACCTTGACCTAGGTTAGTTTCAAGGTCAACCTTGACCTCTACCAGGTTTTGGTTCCCATTTTCAAATTTGGATCATAACGGGGTCCAAAATTCAAAATTGGCCCCCAGACCTAAATGTGAAAGGGTTTTTATCATAAATATAATTAATAGTGTTATGCCCTACATACCCATCCCTAAATTTTGTAGTAAAAATGTTGGGTCCCCCTTTTTTGCTTCTGTTTTCGTTGGTTTCTTTTTGTTTTCTTTTGTTTTCTCTAGCCTTTGCCTCCGCGAGGCCGGTGTTGTGTTCTCTTTTGGTCTTCCTTGCTTTGGGCCCAGTCCTGGAGTGTTTGTCTTCTTTGTTCCAGCTGGATTCCAGACTCCAAGATTCTTTGTCATCATTTTCTCTTTTGTTAGAGGGTGTGGTTGCATGGAATCCGCAGGCCCAGAGTCTGGAGGTTTGCCTTTCTCGGGATTTGTGGAAGGAAAGCGGGATATTTACTATGAACAAATTACCCAGAGTGATTCAAGGTGATTAAATAGTGATTAAGTGCAATTTTTTCAGAGTACTTAACAATGATTAGCAGTGGTACATTTGTGGTATTTTGATGCTAATTAGTTATAGAGTGCCTCCCATGCTCATTTTCCCACATTCCTCATGTTTTAAGGTAGGCCCTTCTGGTTCTCCCTTGTTGTTTTCTAGTTTTTTGTTTTTGGGTTTTCTTTCCTTGTTTTTCTTTTCATCTTTGTTTCCCATTCCATTCTTTGTCGCCTCCCATTGGTGGGATGGCTCTGCAGGAAGTTTGTTTGCCTTCCTCGTGTTGATTTCCTTCTTGTAAATAGTGTACACTCCTCTAGGTTCTATAAATTCTTGTAACTTCTCTTTAAATTGTAGATAGCCCTTAAGGTATGGTCATTCCTATAAATTGGGTCATTCTTTGGCTTCCCCTATAAGTTTGGTCTATAAATTGGTTTTTATATTGTTATGATGACCCTCCCTATGGCGAGCTCACTGTGCCCTTTCATGTTTATTCAAGGTGTTGATCTCACCCTTCTGGTGTCTACAAACTCAAACTTGGCACCTTGCTTGGTTGAGTTTGTAGGTTTTCTCTCTCCTCTATCATTTTCATCTTAATGGCAGGTTTAATTCTCCCACACATGAGCATTCAAAATTGGCCCAAGTGGCATTCATTCCCTTGCATGTTAAGACATTTGTCACTATTATTACCATTACTCACTTTATTGCATGCCCATGTGATGCCCCAAGTTAGCCTAGTTCTGATAATTTATGCTCATGTCAATAACGGTCAATTTTTTAGATTCTAGGTCCCAAGTTCTCCTTTGGTCAACATTTCATTCATCACATAAGCTAGAATCCCTAGAACCCTCAGGCATAGATAAAATTCCTAAGTCATTTCGTTATATATATATTCGGGGTTTGATTCAAACTAACACCATTTTCATGATAGATGCAAGGTGGTGATGAAATCTCCAGTATCTGGAATTCTATTATGTTGTATATATATACTGACAGTCATCCGGTCTTGCAGGTTGACAAAATCCACTTATCAATCATGTCTAAAGCATCACTATCTTCTCCACTCAGGAGATGGGAATTCCCTACTACTACTTCAACAACATAGCTGTCAGGACAAAGGTCGAGAAGGCCTTAGAGAAACTCCCATTAACAATGAAATATCTAAAGGGAGAAGCTATTCTAGGATTGAAGGTTGATTCCAAGCTGAAATTGATCACCAACACAAGTGTGGGAGCATGGGCCAAAATTCAGGCCTTGGTAAAAATAATGTTCATTCAATGCAAGGCTAGAGATCTGATGGCACTTAATGTGGCCACCTCTAGGATCCTTAAGGCTTCCAACCTCCCCTACTCAGTATAGGCCCCGGAGCTCATCCTCACACTGGTAGAACACTACAACATAGTCATTCGGGCTTTCATGCTTGCCACCCCTGTTCCATCGGGCTACCCAATGTCCATGGTGTCTTTGGATTCTGTAACATTTTTTTTAGGGCTACGGATCCCCCAATTTTTCAATGCCATAGTTATCACCCATACATTGGCATTAAATGAATTTGAGAAGCTCCCAAGCATGGCCCAACAATACCTCAACACCAACTGGCTTAAGATACCAAGGAAAGACTACAAAAGGATGAAGCTGGAGATTCCCTAGATAGAATTAAAAGAGAGTATACAAATGGGGGTCATCGCATTTTGTAGGGTCTTTGGAGAGCCCCATGCCTGGGAATTCTTAGCATAGATGTATTAGTTCTTGTTCGGTGTCGCCTCCGGTGGGCAAACTTTTTATTGGGAAACAATCATCACCAATCATCTGGATGCCCAGCTCATCAGGGTCACCCAGTCCTCCAAATTTTAAATGACTTCCTATGTCTTGTGGGCACTGGCACAAAAACATCCCATCACCAGGGGATTACTCATTGTCGGCAAACTTAGGACTGGCAAGGGCCAGAATGCTCCGTGGGACTATTTCCCACAAATATAATGGGAGGCCAGTTTCCCCAGTTTTTGTAGAGTGAATGCTGATTTTGTTTACTATAATATTCTTACACCCACTCGGGATGTCAGATACCAGCTTTCAAAAGAAGCAATGACATTATTCAGCAATTATGGCCATTATTATATTTAGTTTAAACAACACTCCTACATTCGGGTGACCGACTTCTCTGGGAAACCCTACCTATTACCCAAACATTATGGGGATAGGATAATTCTTTTAGAATACTGTAGATAGATTTTTGAGCTGCATGCCTTCTTTTCATTTAAGAAGGTCACCAACATTCCATTCCTAATAACCTATGGGAACTATACTTGTAGCCTTCCAGTGGCAAAAGAGGCTGACAGTGAACTAAAGTGTTTGGGGCTAGCAAATTTTTAGTTGGACCAGAAAAATTTTGATCCGCTAGATAAGATAGTGTCAATATTCCCTTGGGCGTCAGATGCCCACAAGCCCCATAATGAAGATTTTTGGGCAGACTGCCAGGACAATTTTGAAGTCTAGAATCGACACTTTGTCAGGATGACACAAGACATGATGAAGTGCCTCAAGCTTCAAAACTTTCCCAAGGACTTTTCGAATACCAGGTCCATAGAGGACTTGCAGTACAAGGCATAGGGGGTAGACAAAATGGCTCTCCCTCTGGTGGACTGGGACACTCTGAAAATCCTAGCAATTGAAGACATCACCCATGATGTAATTGAATGCAATCATACATATTTTTAGAAGGTGTGTCTGAAAATTACCCAAAGGGTTGGCCCATTTTTGCAAGGATCCACTTCTGGGGCCAGAACCTTTGCACAAGGTGAGGATAGAGGAAAAATAAAAGTTGGGACTCCGCTCCAGATCCCATCCATAATTCTCATTGTAGAAAAAATTGCACCTTCATTTGGCAGCATCCCACTGGATGAAGGAAGCCATAAGCATCTAGCTAGGCATCTTGGTTATTATAGCATAACTTGCCCTCCCTTCTGGCTCCCCCTCACTTGCAGAACTTATGGTCCAAGTAATAGGGATAGGAGTAGAGGAGGAGCGTGGAGCTATTTTGGATGTTGGGCCCCCATTGGTGACAAGGAGGAAGAATAAAAAGACAAATGTCCCTCAACTAAATGTAGAGGTAGACCTCAAGATGCCCCACTCCCTTGAGGTGTAGATTATCCCAGACTCCCCTGAGCCAGAAAATCAACCAGAGAATCTCAGAGACCTCCCCTCTGCATGATGATTTTGATGACATATTTGGGACAGACAAGCTTGTAAATCTACAAGGGGATATCGGGAAAGTTGTAGAAGAGATCGCCACTTAAGAAGAAGAAAGAATCCCCACTAATGAGTTGATTCTAGAAAAATAAGTTTCCACGGAGTCAAAAGTCTAGGAAGAAAGAGAAAAGGAATCAAAACATGTGTACATCCCATATGTCCAAGAAATCCTAGTCCTGGAGACTGAAATAGAGAAGAGGCAAGTGAAAGATGAGTAGCTGGCTTCGGCTGAGGGAACTAGACATACAAGAGCAATCGTAACCTAGCCACCATGCTCTAGATGCCTTCTCCCACCTAGGGTAGTAAAAAATTCAGCTAGGTGATCCCAGTAATACTATAGGTAAATCTAGTTTGAACACCTTCACCACCTCCGGAGGATAAGCCAATGGAGGAGGATGTCCCGGCAGATGATGCCAGAGAAGAAGAGCAATGGTAGTAGGATGAGGGGGAGAACCCCAGAGATATGAATATTGATTCAATGGATTTTGCAAAGGATGAGAGAAACAAAAAATATTGATGCCATGAAGGTGGATGGTGCGGATAATCTTGAGAACCAAGAAAAAGAGTCTGATGAGACTCTAAATGTTGGGGGTGAGTAGAAAAACCCTAGAGGGGACACCAATGATAAAGCTTTAGCAGCAAGGTTGCCCCCACCACCACAATGGTTGGTAGACGCAAAGAAGAGAAAGGCCCTGAGGAAGAAAAATCCCATATCTCCTTAGCTGAGATTATGGCACAGAGTCAGAGCCTCTCCAAGGTGAAGAAGGCCCAGACCCTCCACTCTATTCAAACTGGTCTAGGTGGAGATACATTCGTAGTCCTTGTGAAACCTCCCCTTGATAAAGAAGAAGTAGTGGTAAGTGTTGTATAATACACGGTCATAGAGGTGCCTCTGGGGAAGAGGGATAAGCAGGGTGAATTGGACCTACTCAAAGAAGCTATCCAGAAAATTGAGGCCTGGTATGACAAACAAGTGTAGAAGCTGAAGGAGGAAAGGGAAAAGAATTAAAATCTCCTCGGGCTTCTCGCAAAACTTACACAACCACTAGCTGAGATCTGTCTGGAAGCCTCCACCTCCAGAACACTACTTTCGTAGGGTGACTTGGTTACTCTAAGGGCCATGAAAAGGAAAGCACAGGCTATAGATGAGTGGATCGCAAAGAAGATCAAGGCCATAAGGCAATTCTTAGAGTCGACACTCCTGTACCTTTATCTAGTTACTAATCTTGTGGGCCAGGTAAGCGGTGCCATCATCCTATGGGAAAAGGACATAGAAAAATATGAGTGGAGGACCAGATTAGAAGAAGTAATAAACTTTGTGGAGGAAGCCATCATAGAGGTATGAATTTTGGGAGAAGAACCCTTCAGATTCCTCCAGGCCCAGTACTCCAGACTTGGCCTCAAAATTGAGGTAGCAAGTAACTGGTTATGGCCCTAAAAGATAAAATCATGGCGGTCTGGTATCCATTGGACCTATATAAAGAATTTGTTGGAAGGGTTTCACAAGTTGATCCCTTCACCACCAGGACTTGTGCCCTAGATGATTATGTCCTCAGTAAATTTTATGAGCTGATGGAGTCCTAGTATCAGTCTGCTGGAGACTTCGAAAAAGGGAAAATGTCAAGAATATACAAAATGATGCTCTGGGCTCATGACTCTTTAAAGATAGCCAAGTAATTCTGGGACAGGGCAGGAGATATTGAAGAGAGGTTCAGAATCATCAGTGACCAGTGGGATAGTGTCAAGGACATCGATGAGGATGGCATTGGCCAAATTTTGGAGGCCTTCAAGAAAAGCAAGGGGCAATAGTTTCTCCAGACTCCAGAGATTTTCCCCAGCAGGGTGCATTCTTAAAACATTCATTATTCTTTGAGCATAAGCTCCCTGACTCTGGAATTCCAGATCCAAAATTTTTGTATTCTTTCAAAGACCTGTGTCTAGGTTCCCTAGAGCTGACCAATCATTGTCAAGCAGTTAATAAGGGGGTCAGCAAGTAGATGATCCCTGTAAGGCATGTCAGATGGAGGGATGGCTCTGATAGGTGATTTTCCCAAGGTTTCACTCTAGTATTAACTACCTAGTGCATTGAAGGTAGTGAACCACATTTTGCATTGATGAGGCATGTTGCCTCAAACTCTGGGAAGATTGGATTTCTTCTATTTTCACCCCAGCACTCTTCTCTATGTTGATTCTTCCATCTTCTCTTCTTGTCTTCTTCCTCTATCTTGTTAGACCTCTTCTCTTTTTGAGGTGATTGTAATTGGTGCAGATAGTACCAGCCACCAAATATTGTATTTTAATGTTGAGTGTATAGTTAGATTAGGTTAGTTTTAGGGAAAAACTATGTGTATAAATAAGAAGTCTGACCTCATTTCAAGGGTCGGCAAAATTGATGATTTTGCAGTCCAATACTATTAGAATTTCATTTTCTCAGTTGTTTTAGGAGCTTAATGCTCAGTAAGTCTTAGTATTTAGATGCTCCCTTGGAGCCATTGATGTACACACCAATGATGCTAGAAAACTCTGTTAATGAAGAAGGAAGAACAGTTTCTGGCAATAATGTTGTTTATGTTCTAATCTCTGAGTTAGCAATATCTTTTTGTGATGTATGTTTCTAATGTCCTTTGCTCTAATGTTTGGTTTAGATTAAATGATCTCATTTCCCCTTGCTATTGAATATGTATAAATTTCTAGTTCTATATGCATTCAGTATTTAGTGTAGTTCTTTGGAGCATTATTGATGTTGGAAATATGTTGCATAACTATAAGTAGAAGTAATAAACTCTTAACTCTAGGCTATCTTTTGTTGTTTATTTGGTAAACTTAACGTGCTTGCAGGAAACCCTGACCTATCACCAAAATCCCCAAAGAAGATGAGTCAAAGACCAATTACCCCCCCCCCAAAAAAAAATAGCCACTTGCCCAAATTATCTCCCTACACCGTCGAGACCTGACACTCAGGTGCTTGAAGGCCCAAAAAATTTATTCCCCAGACAACCTTTACGGGTAAATTTGGCCGGTACCCAGTGACAACTTATCATCTGTTGATCAAACTGGCCACAAAGTCCTGTCAACAGAAACTGGCGCTAGAAGGAGGGCATGAGCTCATCCCCTTCGAAATATTTTTATTTCACACCACTCGAGGGTTCCCCAAACCATAGTTTTAGGAACTAAGCTTTTAGCGAGATATAGTCTTTTTCACCCTTGCATTTTGAAAGAATCCTTCAATCAGCCCTGAATCCCAAAAAGTTTGTTGAACTCGAGCCTCCTTCTTGAAAGAAAAGTACCCCACAAACCAAATAGCTAGCCAACCTTATCTGGGGATTTTCTACACCTCAAAATACCCAAGCTCCTTAGATAACCTCAGAGACCAACATTCAACCTAGCCAAAATCTAGCAGCCCCAATGGCAAATTACTTTGGTAACACCGGGTCCCCAATGGGGTAGTTCCCCAGCGTGACCAATGATCTTCCTCTGCATCTGGAGAATATCTATCCCAGATATTATCATCTAGGACCATGAACCATAGATGAACATATACAGGCCTATAAGGATGCCATGAACTGACACTGGATACAACATCAGGATGGTGTGACCCAGATGTTCCCTCTGTCCTTGGGACAGAATGAGTTAAACTGGTACCTCAACTTACCAGCCAACTCCATCAATAATTGGTAGGAAATGGAAGATGCCTTCTTGGCAGCCTTCCATGTTCATGTGGACCCAGCATGGTCCCACAGCCAGTTTATCTCCATCTGGAAGGAACCGAACAAACCCCTTGCTGCATTCAACCATCGGTTCCAACATGCCTTAAAGCGGTGCACAGATCCCTTTATCCCATCCACTGACATGACCATCAAGATGTCCCTGAATGCTCTAGACCCCATTATTTCCACTCTCCTTTGGAGAACCACTACCGCAATGACCAAGATACTCTAGCAAAGGTTTACAACCTGGCCCTGGAGTTGTCCCGCGGTTTGAGTAAAGCTCCCGGTGGGATTGGACAAAGCCTCCCATTCAACATGATACCTGACAAAACTTCTTACGTCAGGGGATACAACTCCAATCTAGTAATGGGTGCCCCAACAATGGCCATGGGTCCACCATCACTGATAGACCAGTAGGCCTGGTACATATATCCATCATAAACCCAGACAATACCGAGTCTAGACTTTGTTCCCTAGAACTAGCCACAGCAGATGCAACAACCCTTGACACAACCCTCTAAAGTACCTTTCTTCTAGTCGCCCATGGCTAGAGGACTATCATCCTCAACTCTGGGAGCTACTATCGCCTTCCTCAAGAACCCACCACAACAACCGTAACATTGTGACACAACTACCCAGCTATTAGCCGAGGTTGAATCCCTTTGATGATTGGTGTCATCTTTGATGACAGAGATGGGAAAGCTAAAGGTGGGGACCTCTACATCTCATAACTCCAATTCCTAGAGAGGGAACATTTTCTTTGAACAATGAAATACCAACTCTAGAGGTAGAACCTACAACAATGGGCCTCAACCCAATAAACAACAATGGAACAACAACATGAATACCAGAGGTCCTCATCCAAACCAAAACACCACTCAGGGTAGTGCTAGACCCAATCATTCTGCACAGCTTGCAGAATTCCACCCCCTGACCAATTGGTGTAGATTGCATGACACCCGCTCTCATTCTGAGGTGAATTGTGCCACACTAGAAAAGATCATTATGATCTCCCAGTCAGACACATAACAACCTATCGATCCTACTCCCCCAGAATCTTTCACACAAGAGCCTACTCACAGTGCCTTCACATGTGAGACATTCTTCTTTAGGAGAGATGAAGAGGATGAAGAAGAACCTAAATTGCAGGGGTTCTTTGATGAATCTATCCCAACCTTTGAGGCCAATTCCTTTACCAGCCCACGGACTCATTAAAACACTCAAAATCAGGCTAGCAAAGGGCCAATTTACACGCCAACACCTCCCAAGAATACCTCTCCCCAAGGAAAAACAACTGATTTCTCCTTCCCATCGAAAGGACCTGGCTCTAACCAAGCCAAGGATCTGACACAGGGAAGTCAACTTTACCCAGGGGGAGGTTTGACATCACTAAGGCATTAGAGAAAACCACCACATCCATGACCTTGATGGAGGTTTTGTTGAATTGTCCCATGTAGAAGAAGTCCCTTCTGAAGCTCTTGGGAAACCTGGAAGCCATCAGTCATCCACCAAAGACTGTCAATTTTGACGATGCCAACGTGGCTATCTTCTGGGGAAACACAAAGGATCCTCCCTTCCTACTAGGCCTCAACATACAAGGGAAGAACCTATACAACTGCCTGGTATATTCTAGTGCTTCGGGCAATGTCATGCCCTTATCTATGTGCTAGAAGCTCATACTCACTCCCACTCCATCCAAAGGCACAGTAGTCCAATTAGAAAAAATTGCTATAAAAATGGTAGGTGAGATAAAAATGTCTAGATTCAGCTCATCCAAGACCCCCAGATATCAAGCACAATAGACATCCAAGTGATGGACATCCCTAAAAATTACAGGATGTTACTAATTCAAAATTGGTCTAAGGCCCTTAATGGGCATTTCTCCATGGACTTCTCCCACTTGTGGCTCTCCTGGAAGGGGAAATCAAATCAAATCTAGGTAGAGAGTGAACCTTGGATGAAGCAGGCCCTCACCAAATTCAGGAGGGTAAATGAAGTCATATTCTTTGAATCCTCCCCGAGGTGTACCGACCCCTAGACATCATAACATTTGATTTCACCCCTGGGGAGGATCCCATAGTTTCTCAGAGGATTCAGGACCTAGATGAGAAACTGAAGGGTGAGGTAAACTCGCAAGGTAACACACAGACTCCCGCCACACTCTTGTCTAGCACTTGGTGTCAGGTACACTACCAAAAACATTCTAAACTAGAGTGTGAGCCTTGCATCACCATTGCTACCCACCATATCAATGCCCTCTGGGAGAAAGAACATAAATTTGATTTGCCTGGACCCAATAAGAATTCTCGTGGTACATCAAAGGTGCCACTTGTCTAGAAATCCCAACTAGAGGCTTCTCTAGAGAAAAACCTCACCCATGAACCATCAGAGCTGGAGGAATCCCCTCCCAACCATCCCAAAATAAATCCAAACACCACTTCACCTTCCCAGCCCTAGAAAACAAACAATGACTTATGGACCCTAAAATTTGACGGGTCCCAATCTAAACAAGGTTGCGGGGTCAGAGTGGAGCTGATCAACCCATGGGGAAAATCCTTCCTTGTGTCTTACAGATTATAGTTCAATTGCACCAATAACATCACGGAGTATGACACCTTGGTCCTTAGGCTCCTGTTCACATTAAGAAAAGGGATCACCCACCTCCGATCGATGGGTGATTCAAAATTGATAGTAAAATAGGTCTGGAGCCAATACACTTGTCATGACAAAAGGTTGGCCACATACCTTAATCAGGCATGGAGCCTCATTGAAGACTTTGATGCTTTTGGCATCGAGATTATCCCCCAAAAATGTAACTATGTTCTAGATTCCCTTGTCGTGTCTATCAACACCCTTGAGCCAATGGCTAGCTCTCGACTCCAGAATTTTTCTATTGAGATGGTCCCCACCCCGTCCATCCTAGACAATATCACTCACTTTCAAGTTCTTGAGGATGACCAACATATCCTGCCCTTCATGGCCAATGTTGGCATCTTCAAGGATTAGATAGTGGAAGAAAGAGATCATGACAATACCAAGAAGGGTGAGGAAGATGATGGAAACCCTGACCTACCACTAAAATCTCCAAAGAAGATGAGTCAAAAACCAACTATCCCCCCCAAACAAAAATAGTCACTTTCCCAACTTAGCTCCCCACACTGTCAAGACCCAACACACAGGTGTTTGAAGGCCCAAAGAATTTATTCCCTGGACAACCTTTACAGGAAAAGTTGGTTGGTACCTCAGTACCTGGTGACAACTTATCATTTGTTGATCAGACCGGTCACAAAGTCCTGTCAACAAATAGGTCTCCTTAGTTGGTTATTGTGATTGGACCATGATTTGAGGTGAAATTTGAATTAAGGGCCCTCACATTTCCCTACGAGACTTATCTTGAAATCTATATATAAGCACTCTCTTTTGCCTTCATTTGGAGAGGAAAATAACAATGACATGATGGACACGATCATGACATGATGATAAGATGATGAAAGAAAGAATTTTTTGGACAAGTTATTGTTGACATTCATTGGAGAAAGAAAGAGTTCTTCCATCCTTCCTTCTTCTTTGATCTACCATTTTTAACATTCAAGCATTCAAATGATATAATCATGGGGTAGCAACTATGGATTGTGAATTTGGTAGGAATACTTTAGCCTTGGGGGCTTGGTATGCTTTATTTCTCATATTCAAATCTATGCATTTCTCTCTCATTACAATTCATGCTAGTGTTTCAATCTAGAGTATTAGATCTTGACATTGCACATTCAAAGCTCTTCCTAAGAGCAACACACACATATTCTATTACACCTGACTATTCGTGGAGGTGGAAACCAGAAAAATGGGTGTTTGACTAAGGAAAAACACTATATATCCACCTCAAAACACCATTTTCAAATATCTACAGTCTCTATTTTGGGAGTTGCAGAGAAGATTTAGATACCCTTTTCGGCATCCGCGAACAAAATTTTTGTCAGAGCAGTGCAAGTCAAGGTTGACATAAAAGGGTGAAATTGCGCCCTCGTATTTGGGTCAAGGTTGACCTTTCTCAGAAAAGAAAAATAATTTTGGGTTTTCTCCATCTCTGTGTTTCTGTTCTAGATCTGGTTGCAGAATTTCTAGAAACTTGATACAGACACCAAAAAATAGGCTTTTCCAGATCTGCTATATTATTTGGTATGTATTTTATTCCATTATTCTTTGTAGACATTTCCTTATTTACATTCCTTATTATTACAATTACAGAAAACCTCTGATCTATGAAATTGAATCCATGCAAGGCAAACGAAACCTACCTTTAATCCAATGCAAGAAACGGAAGAATGTAGCTTGGAGGATGAAAGTAGATCTGAAACCTTCAAGCCCAACTCAACCACAGATCTGACACAATGTAGATCCAAACACACACACACACAAGCAATAGAAAATCCTGAAACCTTGAAGCAACCAAGATCCACAACAATCCACAATTCTTCAAAAACCCCCAAAATCACCAAGAGCTCTCCAATTCTCAAAAACCTATTATGAGAGAATGAATAACCAATTCCCCCTAAAGAGATTCAAATTCTCCAAAACATGCAAAGGTGAATGACAACTCCCAAGTCAATCCCTAGTTTAACTCAACTTCAAAATTGAAAGTAAATCCAATTTAATTAAATAAAATGT
>MU223636.1:48284-69541 GCA_018584345.1 Thuja plicata | reverse complement strand
CTTAAGACCACTTATGACCCCTTAAAAACTCTTAGGACCATTTACCATACATTAAAGTATCTTAGGAGTGCTAAGATGTGGTAATGTATGAGTCATAAGTGGTCCTATGATACTTTAATGTATCCTTGGACCCCTTAGGACCACTTATGACCCCTTAGGGCCCCTCTGCATACAACAATGCATCCTATGACTTGTAGGATGAATTAATGTATGGTAAGGGGTCATAAGGGGTCATAAATGGTTCTAGGATACATTGATGTATCTCAAAAACCCTTAGGACAACTTATGACCCGTTATGACCCCTTAGCATACATTAATGTGTCCTATTATCCCTAGGATACACTAATGTATGTTGAGGGGTCCTAAGGGGTCATAACTACTCTTAAGGGGTCCTAGATTAAATTAATATAACCTAGGACTCCTTGAGACACCTTAGGACCCCTTACCATACATAAATGTATCCTAGGAGTCCTGTGATACATTAATGTATGCTAAGGGGTCATAAATGGTCTTAAGGGGTAATTAATGTATACTAGGACTCGCTAAGACCACTTATGGTTCATTAATGTATTCTAGGACCCATTAAGGACACTTATAACCCCTTAGAACCATTAATGTATCTTAGGAGTCCTACGATAAATTAATGTATCTTGAGGAATCCTAATGGGTCATGTTGATGGGAGTTTTGTGACGGGGTCTGCTAACAGACGTAAGTTGTCACCGAGTACCAGGGTACCAGCCAACTTCGCCTGTAAAGGTTGTCCAGGGAAATGAGATTTCCCAAGCCTCTGAGCACATGAGAGTCAGGTCTCAATGGTGTGGGGCTCAGTTGGGGGATGTGATTATTTTTGTTTGAGGGGGATAGTTGGTTATCTTCAACTTGTCCTCTATGGGGATTCAAGTAAGTGGGGTTTCCTGTAAGCGCACATTCATTTTAACAAATAAAATTCAAAAGATACTGTAGAGTTAGAAATATTTCATCTACCTATTGTTATACTAAATATTCAAGACATCAACAATGCTCTAACACAGTACACTAAATACCAAATAAATATACAACCATCAGTTCATATTTTATCTGTAGCAAAGGAAAGGAGGTCGTTAATCTACTTTAAGTATCAGATCAAAGGACATGAAGAACACAAAGAATAAAATACTGTTAACCCAGAAGACAGGATGCCAACAACATCATTGAGAGAATTCTTCCTTCTTCATTAACATCTCTTCCAGCAAGCACTGGTGCAAGGTACAATGGTGGCTCCAAGGGAGAATATAACTACTGAAATCTTAGAAACTATGGAGCATTGAGCTTTGCAACTAAGAACTGAGAAAACAAAATTGCTATTAACTATGGACTGCAAAATCATCAATTTTGCCGACCCTTCAAATGAGGTTAGACTTATTATTTATACACATCTTTTGATCTAACCCTAACCCTAACTTGTTTTACACTTCTTAATAAAATACATTATCTGGTCGCCAGTAATACCTGTACCACTCTACAAAAGGCCTTGAGATGGAAAAGGCTTGACATGTCAGAATAAAAAGACAAGAAAGATGGAGTGGAACAATCGGCCTTGAGAAGAGAGCTAGAAAGGAGAAGGAAGAAATATGATCCCACATGGATCGAGGCTACATGCCTCATAAATGGGAAAGTGGTGCCCTATCTCTGATGCACTAGGTATACCTCTAAAATGGTGCCTTGAGAAGACCATTTGTCAGAAACCTCCCGTCAAGCTGGCGTGCCCTGTTGCGGTTACCCACCTTCTGACAAACTTTATTAACTACCTAGAAACTGACTTATCAGCCTTGGGGACTAGGACACAGGTCACTTAAAGAATACAAAATGTAGGATCTAGAATTCTAGGATCTGGGAACTTGTGTTTCGAAGGAATAAAGAATACAAAACATTTTCCCTGAAAGTTTTCTCTGGCTCCTGGATAATTTCTATTGTTGTTTATTGTCATTGAAGGTCTAGAGGAGATGGGAAATCCCATCTTCGTCGATGTCTCTAAACCCAGCCTGCCGGTACTTGGCCACCTCAGTCTACTCTCCTAGGTCTGGAACATTTTCCTTAAATTCTTAAGCCTTCTTTACCGCATCATAAAATTTGAGCACCATGCAAGTTATTCTTGTCATTTTTGCTCCATCTATCCCCTCTGGGGATTGATATCTTGATTCCATTAATTCATCAAATTTTCCCAAAACATATTCCTCCAGCGTGCATGTGTCGGTGCTAAACGAATTAGCTTTGGAGAGCTTCAAAATAAAAGACTTGTATAAATTTAAAGAATATTAGACTGTATTGACATTATCAAATAGGATCCCCACTAGTTTCTTGATTACCCCCAATGTGAGGTCAAGTCAAGAGTGCTGGGTCCTTACAAAATCAAATGATTCTTCTAAACTTTTAGACTCAGAGACAATCTCCTCTCCGATGCTTATGAGTTCTTCTAACTCAACCTTCCATGCCTCATAACTCTTGACATCTCCCTCCCATATGGTGATGGTAGTTTCAGCCTGGTTTAGGACATGGTGGGCCGCATATAGATTTGGGAGTGTGGACACCAAGAAACACCAGACATTTCTTAAATATAAGGCAACCCATTCATCAACCACTAGGGCCTTTCTCTTCATCGCCTGTAATGAGTCTATATCACTTTGATGAAGCGGTGCATCTAACGTAGAGATGCCCAGAGGAATAATGCTAATGGGTTGGGCCAGCTCAGTCAACAGTCCTATGAGGTTTGCATTTTTCTCCTTCCATACCTTGAACTTTTGGGCCTCTTTCTGGTAGCGAGCCTCCATTGCCTTGGCTGCTTCTTTCAACAAGTCCAATTCACCCTGTTTTCCTCTCTTCCCCAGTGACACCTCTGTGACATCATAATATCTAGCTTTAGCCATTGCCTCGTTCACATCTGGGAAAGGTGTCACGATTACTGTGACTTTTTGTCTGCCCGACTCGGTCTGAAGAGTGTGGACTGTCTGGGCCTTCTTAGCCTTTGGTGGGTTTTGTGCCTGAGCCATCATCTCTGCCAAAGAAAGATGGGCTTTGGGTGTTGTTGGGGCCTTTCTCTTTCAAGATTCCACCAACCACTGTGGCGGTAGGGGTGGCTTTATAGCCAAAATTTGCTCATGTGATTTCTCCTCAGGATCTTGTTGTGCCCCTTCAACAGTATGAGCTTCTTTTGGCTCCTTCTTGATATCTTTTGTCGCACCGGTGAAATTTTCTCTAGTGATACCTGCGTCTTTTTCCCCGCTGTCTATATCCTTGGAAATATTTGGGTCCTCATTAGTTGCCTCGGGGTTCTCTTCTTCATCCTATCGCTACTCTTCATCAACCTCTGCTGCTGGGATGTTCTCTTATGTTGGTACATCTTCTAGAAGTGGGGGAGGAAATAGACCAAGATTCAATGTTCGGGCTGCAGTGATTACCTTCCCAAATGTTACCTTTGGGAGTGGCATCTGGAACATGGCAGTTGGGTTCACGGTTGTTCCCGTGGGTCCAGTTTCCCCAACTGATGTCATTTTTTCATTTTGCATTTGTTGGCCTAAAACTCCCATAACCTGTATTTCTAGGACTCCAGAGGTATTCACCTATTCTAGCCCCTTTTCTTCTTCCATTTGTGCTTCCTGTTCCTACGCATGTTCCTGCTCTAGAGCTTCCTCCTGCGTGACAATTTCTCCTACCAACTATATGAGGTCTCCCTGTAAATTCTAAAACTCATCAGTTCTAAATACATCATCAAATTCTTCATGGGGGGAGGATTTTCAGGGATGTGGACATGCTTTGGTTCTTTCGTTGGCTCTAGGGAGTGAGAAGAAATGATTTGTACTTCTGGGATGTGCGACATCCCAAGCTCTGATTTTGTCCTTGACTTTGGATTGAGCCTTTTCTTTTGCCTGGTTACCAAAGGAGGCCCTACATCCCTTAGGGCTGCCTGGTCCTCTTCCAGCCCCATTCTTGTTGCTCTGACCATCAATGCTACTAGTGAAGGGGAAGAGGAAGGACAGATAGGTCCGATCATGAGCACTAAAGTGGCCAATCGTGTGATCAATTTATCCTTCATCTACTGGGAGGCTGCTAGTGTTTGCTTCAGTTTCTCTTTTATGGGGGTCTCATGCAAGGTTGGAGTTCCCATTATTCTCTTTCCTTTATCCTCTCCCTGTAAAGAGGTTTCGGCCTCAAAAGTCAGCTTCTGTACCATCGGCCAACTCTGTAGGTGCTCCCGGGGCATACCCTCTTAAAGTATTCATGGCTACGCTCGACCATGTTGTGAGTGATGTCTTCAATGGTATGCCCCTCTTTGGAATTATAATATACCAGTGGGAGGGCCATCTTATCAACTCCCCTTCCCTTGTACTAGGGATCTATTGTGGGCCCGGTGTCCGAGAAGTCATCTGGAAATTTCCAAAGCTTCAACCTTTCCATCATCCCCATGGTCATCCAAATGAAATGCCAGCTCTGGACCTCCACATCATCCTGGCAATCTTCCCAGAATTCCTCCATGTGAAATTGGTTTGGTTCTGATGCTCTGGGGAGCGTCATTGCAATTATGCAAAGCAGATCAAAGTTCTTCTACGCTAGATAAAATTCTACCAAGTTTAGGCTCTTAAGTTCACTGTCTGCCTCCTTGGCTACAGCCAGGCTACATGCATAACTCCCACAACTGATTGGGAATGGAACATTCACCACCTTCTTTACAGTGTATAAGGCGTGCAACTCTAGCATTTGTTTGGAATATTCTAAGAGGATTATTTTGTTCCCACAATGTTTGGGCAACAAGTAAGGTTTCCCAAAGAATCCGATTATCTGAATGTAGGTATGTTGCTAGAATTGGATGAAGTAATAGCCATAACTTCTAACCAGATCAATTGCCTCCTTGGAGAGGTGGTACCTGACATCCCGGGTTGGCGTGAGTATATTGTAGTAGATGAAGGCATCGTTCACCAGGTAGAAGCTGGGGAAACTAGCCTCCCATTGAATTTGTGGGAAATAATCTTAGGGAGCCTTTTGACCTGGGCTGATCCCAAGTACACCTGATGTGAGAAGCCCATTGGTGATGGGTCATTGTTGTGCTAAGGCATAAAGAACATAAGACGTCATATAAAATTTGTGAGTCTGGGCCACCTGAAGGAACTGACAGTCTACATGATTAGAAGTGATGGTGGCCCAATCAAAGTATTTCTCACCAGTGGAGATGCCAAGAAAAAAGTAGTACATCCACCCTGAGAACTCTTGGGCATGGGGTTGCCCGAAGATTTGGCATAGTTCTATAATCCTTATTTGGATACTTTCTTTGCACTCAGATTGGGGGATCTCTAATTTCACTCTTTTGGGGTCCTTCTTTGGGGCCTTGAGCCAATGGTTGTTCAAATATTGTCGGGCCATGACCTCTAGCTACTGAAATTTCCCCAAAGCATCACATCTGGTAACGATGGCTAGTTCATCAAATTTGGGAATCCCCAAACCTGCCCAAAAAGTTACGGCATTGAGAAACACCATGGGGGTGGGATATCTGGTCAGGACTAGGGCGGTGAGCATGACGGCCTATACGGAGGATTTTTAATGTGCCGCAAGGGTGAGAATAAGCTCTAGGACCTACTCTAAGCATGGGAAACAAGTGACCTTTAGGATCCTGGAATCCCCAATGTTGATCACTAATGGATCCTCGAACTGTCATTGAATAAACATTATCTTAACCTCGGCCTGCATCTCTGCCCACATTCTGACGCTGGTTTTGATGATCAAATGGACTTGGGATTCAATCTTTTATCCCACAATAGTATTGTCCTTCAGATATTTCATCCTAAGGGGCAGTTTCTCTAAGTCCCTCTCAATTTGTGATCCGACGGCTGCCCTGGTGACCGTTGTGGAGGGGATATCCGAACTCCCAGGTGGTGAAGATGTGGAAGCCTCAGACATAGTGAAGGTATGTTGTTTTTAAAACTTGTAAGGCAAGGTGACCATTAGAATTCATAGATAAATAATACTCCAGGATCCAAAGATCTTACCATCGAGGCACGTCCTTTGCCAAAAAAGTTAGTTTAGGTCCAAGATCCTGTAGAGGTATATATATGATGCAGATTTAGGAAATTAACCACTATCCAAGCCTGAGGGTTTCAGCATACTTAACGAAACTAAGATGTGGGTTGGATGAAGACAAAGGACCCCGGGTCCGTAAAACTAATCATTGGAAGATGTGAGCAAAAAGTGAGTTGTTAGGCCCACGTGGGAGTCACATGGCTATGCAATAAATGGGGAGTTATGGTGACGATGGTGCCAACTGTCCAAACATGTGAAAAGTGGAGGCCACTTGGACAGTCTTGAATGCATGTGTGGGACATAAATGAAACATAAAGGCTGATTGACATTGGAGAGTGAAAATTGCCTGGTTGAAACCAGGTGAGAGCTGAGCTTCAACTATGTAGTATTTCATCTAGGACAAGCTCGCAAACTTGGATGAAATACAGACGAAGCATGGTGAGCTCAAATAGAGACCAGATAGATACACATAGAATATACAACTAAGTATAGCAGGGCCAAAGGATATGCACAACAAGAAAAAAAAATACAGAGGGCTGAAGGCCAAGACATATATACACAAAGATACAGTATTTACAAAATATACACATGAGCCCTTTACAAACCTACATAGCACCTACACGAATAACCCTAAGGAAAGAAATACAACCTATATACTAATCTGCAACTGTGTAGAGGTTAGACAACCCTCTAGCAGAGCCAACCCACCAACGGGTGGCAAATCAAAACAAAAGATGCAAAAGGTGAGAACACAAACCAAAATGAAGCAAAACCAGAATGAACAAAGCATAACTAGAGAACCTACCTGGAAACCAAAGGAAGGGAAAGGAAAGAAAGGCACTTAGGACCACTCTGTAATAGCTTCCACCTTTGAATGGTCACCAACCAGCACCAAAAATTAACTCACAATTATCCACTAAGCTTAGAGTAATTTACACTTAATTGCACTTTAAATTGCCAAGGAATCGCTCACAAAAATCTAAGTGTTTTTAAATGCGATAACTGTGAAAGTGACATGTAATTTCTATTTATACCCAAGGTGAAAAGAAAGTTACCCTTCTCTCTACAAACTCTAGAATAGGCAGACATCTGGACTCTGGGCCTAGGGATTTCATGTGACCATACCCTCTTACGAAAAGAAGACATTATGGTAGAGAATTTTGGAGTCTGGAATTTGGCTTCTAAAAAGGAAACGACCAACTCTAGGACTGGGTCTTCGAGACACGAGGGACAAAAGCACAAAACAAAACCAACACCATGGGAAAGAAAAACCCAGAGAAGGAAACAAAAGGAACAAAGGAAAAAAAAGCAAGGCAAGAGCCAAAAAGTAAACCAAAAAAAGGGGGACCCAACATTTTGCACCCAAAATGTAGGGACGGGTATGTAGGGCATAAAAAATGGTGACTATATGGAATAAATGCCTTAGTGCATTTAAGAACAATAGAATTTGTAGTTAGAAAAACTAGAACAAATCGTTACTCGAAGCATCTTACTTGCAAAGAGCAACATGTCTGAGAAAATTTGGCCATACACGATTTAGTCCATGATCCTTTCATCAGTGGTGAAGTGTGTGCTTTGGGAGGAAATCAAGCTGATGACCTCTAGGAGAAGAAGAGAGGAGGCACTAAGTATATCAAACCCCAAAGTCATCAAATCCATTCATTTCTCCTCGACATCAGAGTTTCATCGCATTTCTTTTTTTTTCTTTGTTATTTTGTTCGTTTCTGGGTGGGTGGGTGGTACTTCTTTCACCATCAAGCTTAAGCTTAGCTAATTTTGATTGTAGTACTTCTTTCACCCTTTTTCCCACCTTAATATGCTGAATGGGGAAGGAAAACTCTGGATCCAGAAAGAACCTTTAAAATTTCAAACTTGGGTCAACCGACTAGTGCAACCAATCTACCCTCGATGTGTCCAATTACTTGTTCCTTAATTTTGATTTAACTAATTACAAGACTTCTGGGGATAAATCCAATGAAGATTACTCATAATCTACTCCCAAACTTGAAAAATAACTCCGGAGACCTAACCAATTCCATGATGCTAACAATAGATTATTAAGTTCACCGTCATGCCAAAGGCAACATCCTAGAGACTAGATGTTATGCCAAGCATACCAGTCCTCACAAGTGGGGGAAAAAAATACTAGAACCCAAAAAATGAAGACAAGAAAGTGAAACAAAAGAAAAAGGGGCAGCCTCGAAGGATGATGACCCGCAATACTATGTACAAAACAAGGCACCCCGAAATGAGGCACTGGGAAAGAAATATTTACAAGCAAGAAAGTGTACAGAAAATACAACTCTAGGCAAACCGACCATATTCAAAGTAATGTTTGAGAAACTATCAATTGATGGGAAATGGGACAGGCTCTCTAGTCATGGTGGTAAGGCAATAGGTATTTTCCCCATAGATCTCTAAGATTAGGTATGGTCCAAGCCAGAGCTATTGGAACTTGGTGTGCTTTCCTTTCTTTTCCCAGGCCTTGTCCCACAAAAGGACTAAGTCCAAAATCTAAAAGGCCTTGTATTGGGCTCTATGGTCAAACCATTGTTTTACCACTGCTTGGTGATGCATGAAATTTTCAAGGGCTACATCTCATTGCTCCTCCCTCCGCACAAGATTCATGAGCCAAACCTCCATAATGTTATCTCGGTTGCCAAATTCCTACATGAACTGTAAAACTAGGATCTGCAAGTTGATTGGGAACACTGGGTTTTGGCCATAAACCAGATAGAATGGGGACATTCCCAGGGTGGCCTTAATTTGAATGCAATCTACCTAGAGGGAAAATCTCATCTTTTGGTGCCAATCCCAGGGATTATGTTCTAACAGGTGTTTGATCACTTCAAGCAAATTTCTGTTCGTCGATTCAGCAACACTGTTCCCTTAGGGGCAATAGTTGCTGGAGAATAATAGTTTTTTCATGTCCTAACAAATTAGAGGCTTGATCAGTGGGTTGACTGGTCATTTCTTTTGCCAAAAAGGCTTAGCATTGAGTTTTAGGGGGATGGTATGAGTCATAATGGATGTGTCATATGTCTTCAAATCCTCATACCCCCATGCAATCACGTCTTTGTATTCTAGGAGAACTCTGAGAATCTTTTCCTTCTCCTCAGGGGAGCAAGAAGTACCAATGTGTATCATCTTTTCTTCACCGGGCTAGTCGATGTTTAATTTCTCAAATTTTCCTCCCTCAGAGGAGGATGATATCTTTTCCTGGCCCTAAGGGGGTCTGAGTTGAAGATACATTCAAGCACAACCATCCCCTTTGGGATGGTGTTGGTAGGTAGGTCCATGATCCCATCATCTTTGTCACCTTGCCCAGTGTCATCATGGTCCCGTTCCTCCACTATTTGGTCCTCAAAGACACCAACATTGGCCATGAAGGCTAGGATATGCTGATCATCCTCAAAAACTTGAAAGTGGGTGACATTATCTGGAATGGGTGGGGTGGGGATCATTTCAGCTGAAAATATCTAGAGTCGTGAGCCGACCATGGGCTCAAGTGTGTTGGCAAAAATAGTGAGGGCATCTGGGACATAATTCTGTCATCGAGGAATAAGATCAATGCCAAAGGCATCAAAATCTTCAATAAGGCTCCATGCCTGATTGTGGTATGTGGCCCACCTCTTATCATGACAGGTGTATTGACTCTGGACCTATTTGATGATCAACTCTGAATCACCCAGAGCCCAGAGGTGGGTGATTCCTTTCCTTAATGCAAATAGGAGTCCAAGGACCAAAGCCTCATACTCTGTAACATTGTTTGTGTAGTTGAACTATAGCCAGTAGGATGCAAGGAAGGATTTCCCTCACAGGTTGATTAATTCTACTCTGGATCCATAGCCCTATTTGGACCGAGACCCATCAAACTTAAGGGTCCACAAATCATCATTTGTCATCGGGAGGTGGGGAGATAGAGCAATTTTTGAATTATCCTTGAGAGACTTGGGAGGAGTTTCCTCCCACACTGGTGGTGCATGTGTCAGGTTTGCCTCTAGAGTGGTTTGGGATTGAGATCTCCAGAGAGACAGCACTGAAGAAGTGCTTCTAGTAGGAATACTAGGTTCCGGGGAATCAGCTATATGTTCTTTGTTCCAGAAGGTGTTGATGTGCCGAGTAGTGATGGAAAGGAAATGCTCACACTCTAGCTTTGAATGTTTCTGGTAGTGTACTTGGCACCAAGCACCAGACAAGAGTGTAGCGGGGGTCTCTATGGCACCCTGAGAATTGATCTCGACCCTCAATTTCTTCTCTAGGTCTTGGATTCTCTATAGAACTATGGGATCCTCCTTGAGAGTGAAATTGAACATTAAGATTTCAAGAGGTTGGTACACCCACAGGGAAGTCTTAGAGAATAAGACCTTGTTAACCCTTCTAACTTTAGTAAGGGCCCGCTTCATTTGGGGCTCACTTTCAACCCAGATTTTGTTTGATTCTCCTTCCTAGGGGAGCCATATGTGGGAGAAGTGAGTTGAAAAGTACCCAATCAATGACTTAGACTAGTTTTGACTTAACAACATCCCATAAGTTTCTGGGATGTCCACCACTTGAATATCGATTATGATGGCTATTCTGGGATCCTGGATGAGTTGTATCCTAACATTTTTAGCTCACCCACCATTTTCACAACAGTTTTATCCAGTTGAATTACTGTGCCATCAGATGGGGTGGGTCAGAATCTGAGCTTCTAGCATATGGATAGGGGCATGATGTTGCCCAAAGCCCTAGAATCCACTAGGTAGTTGTGTATGTTTTTGCCTTGTATGTTCAGGCCTAGTAGGAATGGAGGGTCCTCCATATTTCCCTGAAAGATAGCCTCATTGGCATCCTCAAAAGAGACATTCTTGGGTGGGAAACTGACAACTTTCAGGTTTCTCAGGAGCTTTAGAAGAGACTTCTTCTGCCCAGGACAATTTAGTAAAACCTCCATCAAGGTTATGGAGGTGGTGGTTTGTTCTAATTCCTTTGTGATGTCAAATCTTCCTCCTGGGAATTGGTGGCTTCCCTCGGTCGGGTATTTTGCTTGATTAGAGCTAGAACCTTTTGGAGGGATAGGCCAGTTAGTTGTATTGTCCCAGGGAGGGGTGTCCTTAGGAGGTGTCAGCGTGTAAACTAGTCCTTTACCAGATTGGCTCCGAGTGTTGTAAGGAGCCCATGGGTTGGTGAAGGCATTGGCCTCAAAGGCAAGAATCGATTCATCAAAGAATCCCTACAATTTAGATTCTTCTTCATCTTCTTCGGTGGATCCAAAGAAGATAGTCTCATAGGTGAATGCACCATGAGTTGACTCTTGTACAGGAGGCTCTGTGGGAGTAGGGTCAGATGCTTGTTGTCTGTCCAGCTAGGAGATCATGATGACCTTCTCTAGTATGGTGTAGTTTACCTTGTTGTGGGAGCCTGTGTCATGCAATCTACACCAATTGGTCATGGGCTAGATTTTTGTGAATGGTGTGAAATGGGATGGCCTAGCACCACCTTGATTGGCATTTTGGTTTGAAGGTGGACCTCCAGTGTTTGTGTTATTGTTCCATTTTGGTTGGTTGGGCTGAGGCCCATTGTTGAAGTTTCTTCCTTTGGCATTATTGATTTGTTGGCGAAAGAAAATATTCCCTCTTTGGGAATTGGAGTTTTGGGGTGCATAAGACCCCACTTTCAGTTGACCAATGTCCACAATCAGTGTGGACAACATTCACCAGAGGGACTCAACCTCGGCGGTCAACTGAGTGTTTGAGTCACAATGTGATGGTTGTTGTTGTTGGTTCCCTGGGAAGGTAGTTATATTTTCCAGAGTCGAGGGCGACAATCCTCAAGCCCCAGGTGACTAGAAGAAAGACACTCTGGATAGTTGTGTATGCTATTGTTGATTCTACTGTGGCTAGTTCCAAGGGAAAGATTCAAGACCTAGTATTGCTTGAGTCTGTGATGGATAAAAGTACCGGTCCTACTAGTCTATCAATAGTGGCAGGGGATTCATGTCCATCATGGGGGTACCCACTACCAGATTGGGGTTATATCCCCTAGTGTATACAGTTCCTCTGGGGATCATGTTGAATGGCGTACTCTACCCAATCCCTCCCGGAGATTTGTTGAGGCCACGGGATAGTTCTAAGGCTAGCTTATAAACTTTCACCAAAGTATCCCGGTTGCCTGGGATGGTTGTTCTCTAGAGGAGAGTGGCAACAAAGAGGTCCATTGCGTTGAGATAGGTCTGTATGGTTACTTCCATAGATGGGATGAAAGGACCCGTGCACTACTTCAAGGCATGTTGGAACCGGTGATTGAATGTTGCAAGGGGTTTATTTGGTTCCTTTCTAATGGAAATGAACTGGTTGTGGGACCAAGCTGGGTCCACGTGTACATGGAAGGTAGCCAAGAAGGTATCCTCCATGTCCTGCCAATTGTTGATGGAGTTGGCAGGAAGGTTAAGGTACCAGTTTAGTTTGTCCTATCCCAGGGATAGGGGAAACATCCGGGTCACAACATCTTCATGTTGGATCCACTATCAGTTCATGACATCTTTGTATGCCTACAAGTGTTCCTCTGCGGTTCATGAGCCTAGGTGTTCATATCGTGGGCAAATCTTTTTTGGGTGCGAGGTTAAATCGCTGGTTGCGCCCAGAAAGGTTCCCATAGGGGACCCAGTATTTAGGAAATATGCAGCCATTTGGGGAGCTAAATTTTGAGTAGGTCGAACACTGATTCCCAGGATTGTCTGGGATGTTTGGATATTCTGTGGTATACTAGACCCACAAACAATGGTGGCTAGTGTAATTTTTGGGGTCTGTTTCTTTCGAGTAGGAGGCTCAAGTTTGACAAACCTTCTGGGGTCAGGGGCTGATCTAAGGATTATTTCAAATCTCACTAGGGAGAAATACCCAATCCCACTGAAGGCTTGACTCCTAAAACTACAACTTGGGGAACCCTCAGGAGGTGTAAAATTAGAATCCTTAGAGGAGGACGAGTTTATGCCCTCCTTCTAGCACCAGTTTCTGTTGATGGCACTTTTGTGACCAGGTTTACCAACAGACTTAAGTTGTCACCGGGTACCAGGGTACCGGCCAACCTTGCTTGTAAAGGTTGTCCAGGGAAATGAGATTCCTTGGCCCTCCAAGCACATGAGAGTCGGGTCTCAATGGTGTGGGGCTCAGTTGGGGGATGTGACTTTTTTTGTTTGAGGGGGATAGCTAGTTATCTTCAACTCATCCTCTCTAGGGATTCAAGTAAGTGGGGTTTCCTGCAAGCACACATTTATTTTAACAAATAAAATTCAAAAGATACTGTAGAGTTAGAAATATTTCAAATACCTATAGTTATACTAAATGTCGAAGACATCAACAATGCTCTAACACACTACACTAAATACCAAAGAAATATACAACCATCAGTTCATATTTTATTAGTAGCAAAGGAAAGGAGGTCATTAATCTACTTTAAGTATCAGAGAAAAGACATGAAGAACACAAAGCATCAAATACCATTAACCTAGAAGACAGAATTCCAACAACATCATTGAGAGAATTCTTCCTTCTTCATTAACATCTCTTCCAGCAAGCACTGGTGTGTGGTACAATGGTGGCTCTAAGGGAGCATATAACTACTGAAAGCTTAGAAACTATGGAGCATCAAACTCTGCAACTAAGAACTGAAAAAACCAAATTTCTATTAACTATGGACTGCAAAATTATCAATTTTGTTGACCTTTGGAATGAGGTCAGACTTATTATTTATACACATCTTTTGATCTAACCCTAACCCTAACTTATTTTACACTTCTCAATAAAATACATTATCCGATGGCCGGTACTACTTGCACCACTCTACAAAAGGCCTTGAGACAGAAAAGGCCTGACATGTCAGAAGAAAAAGATAAGAAAGATGGAGTGGAAGAATCAGCCTCAAGAAGAGCGTCACAAAGGAGAAGGAAGAAATCTGATCCCCCGGGGATCGAAGCTACATGCCTCATAAATGGGCAAGTGGCACCCTATCTCTAATTAGGTGTACCTCTGAAATGGCACCTTGGGAAGACCATTTGTTAGAAACCTCCCATCGAGCTGACATGCCTTGTTGTGGTTACCCACCTTATAACAACCTTTATTAACTGCCTTGAAAGTGACTGGTCGGCCTTGGGGACTAGGACACAGGTCACTTAAAGAATACAAAATGTAGGATCTGGAATTCTAGGATCCAGGAACTTGTGTTCTGAAGGAATAAAGAATACAAAATATTTTCCTTGAAAGTTTTCTCTAGCTCCTGGAGAATTTCTATTGTTGTTTTTTGTCATTGAATATCTAGAGGAGATAGGAAATCCCATCTTCATCGATGTCTCTAAGGCTAGTCTGCTGGTACTTGGCCACCTCAATCTTCTCTCCTAGGTCTGGAACATTTTCCTTAAATTCTTTGGCCATCTTTGCCACATCGTGACCTTTGAGCACCATGCAAGTTATTCACGTCATTTTTGCTCCATCTATCCCCTCTAGGGATTGATACATTGATTCCATTAATTCATCAAACTTCCCCAAAACATATTCCTCTGGTGTGCATGTGTCGGTGCTAAAAAGATTAGCTCCTAAGACCTTCAAAACAAAAGACTTGTATAAATTGAAAGAATATTGGATTGTATTGACCTTATCATGTCGAATCCCCACTAGTTGCTTGATTACCCCCAATGTGAGGTCAAGTCAAGAGTGCTGGGTCATTACAAAATCAAATGATTCTTCTCCTAAAATTTTAGACACAGAGACAATCTTCTCTCTGATGCCGATGAGTTCTTGTAACTCAACCTTCCATGCCTCATAATTCTTGAAATCTCCCTCCCATATGGTGATGGTAGTTTTGGCCTGGTGTAGGACATGGTAGGCCGCATAAAGATCCAAGAGTGTGGACACTAGGAAACGTTGAACGTTTCCCAACTGTAAGGCAACCCATTCATCAACCACTTGGGATTTTCTCTTCATCACCCATAATGAGTCTATATCACTTTGAGAAAGAGGTGCATCTAACACAGAGGCCCATAGAGGAATAACGCTAATGGGCCAGGCCAGCTCAGTCAACAATCCCATGAGGTTTGTTTTTTTCTCCTTCTTCGCCTTGAACTTTTGGGCCTCTTTCTCATAGCGAGCCTCCACTGCCTTGGATACTTATTTCAATAGGTCCAATTCACCTTGTTTTCCTCTCTTCCCTAGTGACTCCTCTGTGACATCATAATCTTTGGCTTTAGCTGTTGCCTAATTCACATCTGGGGAAGGTGTCATAATTACTGTGACTATTTCTCTGCTCGGCTCGGTCTGAAGAGTGTGGACTATCTGGGCTTTCTTAGCCTTTGGTGGGTTTTGTGCTTGAGCCATCATCTCTTCCAATGAAAGATGGGCTTTGGGTGTTGTTGGGGCCTTTCTCTTTTGAGATTCCACCAACCACTATGGCGGTAGGGGTGGCTTTGCAGCCAAAATTTTCTCATGTGGTTTATCCCTGGGATCTTGTTGTGCCCCTTTAATAGTATGAGCTTCTTCTGGCTCCTTCCCGGTATCTTTTGAATTACTAGCGACATTTTCTCTGGTGATACCTACATATTTTGCCCCGTTGTCTATGTCCTTGGCAATATTTGGGTCCTCATTGGTTGCCCTGAGGTTCTCTTCTTCATCCTATTGTATATTGTTACTTAATAATTCATAATTAATGAGAATATGCATGTTTCATTTCATAAACCTAGAATCATAATTTTCATTCCAACACCTTAAAGAAATGATAATATTTCATATAAGATAAAAAAATATCAATCCTACCCAATTTTAGTCCTATTGGAGCATTTTGACCACCTAGACCTATTTAGGGTAGTACAAGAACATTGAGAGATGCACCAGTACATTGAGGTCCTGAATGTTTGAATGAGTTGTGAAGCATAAAAAGGTTATTATTGGCATTTACATGTGAAATTGAATGTGTTAGCAGAGATGGTTTGATATTAGGATGAATGGTTTTCAAAATATGTAATGTTTCAACATTCAACTACGCAATATTGCAGTTTTTACATCAACCGAGATTGGGCGGAAAAATGAAAATGAAAGTGAATCTCCAAAATCTGAGATAGGTTATTGTAGGCCTCTATGGCATGGTCCTGTGGCACTTGATGTCTTTTTGATACCCCTCAGGAGCTCTAAGAAATAAAATACTGAATATCAGCAATTTTGTTGCCTGGTGCACCTTGAGGGACACTTGGGTCCATAGCAGTCGGCAATGTTCAAGCCTCTTCACCTCTATTGAAGGGTCATTCCTAGAACTCACCTAACATTATAGAGCTATTGGAAAAGATGGTTTGAAGCCATGATGAGCGGTTTTCAAGATATGCAATGTGTTAGTAATCAACTGCACAACATTGCAAGTTTTGGCATCATTTGAGATTGGGTGGGAAAATGAAAACAGAAGTGAATCTCTAAAAACTGAGATAGGTTATTGTATGCCTCCATGACACGGTCCTATAGCACTTGACATATCATCAATACCCATCAAGAGACCTAAGAAATAGACCACTGAATATAAGTAATTTTGTTGCCTGGTGCACCTTGAGGGACACTTGGCTCCATAGCGGTCGACACTGTTTGAGCCTCTTTGCCTCCATGAAAGGGTCATTCCTAGTATTCACCTGAAATTTTAGAGCTATTTTTGGAGATAGTTTGAAGCCACAATGAGCAGTGTTCAAGATATGCAATGTGTCAGTAATCAACTGTGGAACATTGCATGTTTTGGCATCAACCCAAATTGGGTGGGCAAATGAAAACAAAAGCGAGTCTCCAAAAACTGAGATAGGTTATTGTAGGTCTCCATGACATAGTCTTGTAGCAATTGATGGATTATCAATACCCCTTGGGAGATCTGAGAAATAGAACACTGAATATTGACAATTTTGTTGCTTGGTGCACCTTGAGAGACACTTGGCTCCATAGCAGTCGACACCGTTCGAGCCTCTTCACCTTCATGAAAAGGTCATTCCTAGCATTCACCTAACATTCTAGAGATTTTGGTGGAGATGGTTTGAAGCCATGATGAGAAGTTTTCAAGATATGCAATGTGTCAATAATCAACTGCGCAACATTGCAAGTTTTGGCATCAAACGAGATTGGGTGGGAAAATGAAAATGGAAGCGAACCTCAAAAAACTGAGATCGATTATTGTCGGCCTCCATGACACAATCCTGTATCACTTGATTGGTCATCAATACCCCTTGGGAGATTCAAGAAATAGACCACTGAATATCAGTAATTTTATTGCCTGGTGCACCTTGAGGGACACTTGGCTCCATAGCGGTCAAAAATGTTCTTTGCCTCTTTGCCTCCATGATAGGTTCATTCCTAGCATTCAATCAACATTCTAGATCTATTGGTGGAGATGGTTGGAAGCCATGATGAGTGGTTTTAAATATTTTTAAATCATTTAAATGTGTGGTTCGATAGTTTAAATAATTTTTTTGTAGATACATATATACAAAGAATGTGCTAGCATGAAACATGACAATAAACTTAACATATATTTCTAGAATTTGTAGGGTAAACATATTTTTTATAATTAATGATGAAAAATATTTTTACAATTCAGCTCATTAGGAGCACTACGAGGAAAGAGCTGAGAAGAGAAAACCTCTAGCATTGCCCCAAAAAATAGAAGAGAAAATTTGTTATTAAATCTTACAAACTTCTCATTATACATACGGGGTAATGCATGAGCAATTTATAGTCCACCCAATGTGGATTCAAGGGAATTAATTCCTTTACAAATATACATGTTATATGCACATGCATTCAAGTAGATTTGACATTACAAAATTTTGGATTCACTTTTAGTCTAATGAACCAGCTGGATATTCCCTACCCTTTATTGTCTCAAGTATTGCCTCATGGTCTAACTTGCGAACCTTCCAAAGAGTTTTATTGTGCATTTTTCCTCCATATTTTATCAAATGGACATTTGATGAAACAACAAGGTTGGAATAATGAAGAATCTTCCTGTGTGTCTCACAATCCTCGAACAACCACAACCTAGGGTTCTTCATACAATACCATCTAAGCCATGTACCAGTTACAACCATTGCTCCTGTAGGGTATTCTAATCCTTCATAGTCTGTAACTGAGTGATCCAAATTCTTTTTTGCCTCAACACAATGACACAAATAATAATCTATCCCTTCATTATTGTCTTTAGGTGCAATAACAAAAAAAACATGGTCTACAATGATAGAAGCATAACAAGGAGATTAATTCAGTGAATACTTACGATAAAGTACTAAATTTGAGAGTATTTACATGAGTTGACAATTTACCTGGTTGCATTAGATCAGACAAATGGTCAAAGTCAATGGATGATTCTATTTGTGTCATATGCAATGTTGTTGGGGGATGATAGGAGTCAAGTGGGCTATAAATTTGTGTAGACCATTTGTCGACCCATTCCTTTGACTCACACCCACCCTAATCTTCATCTATGCATGATGAACAAAAGCATGCCATATGTCGCATGTGGCTGATACTTGAACTTGCATTAAAGCTTCTAAAAGAGTGTAGGTCACTTGATCCTATTAATGTACAACAATCCTTGTATGGTGCAATGTTAGTTTCATCCATCAACCAAAAAAATCTATGAACCATAGACTCACCTTCATTACCTAGACCCATTGTAGCATGACACCACTGGATGATACATCTTGCATCTGACAATGTTGCTTGTTCTTTGTACTTTAATTATTTGTGTGTTAATTCCCTTTTTATACATGCACCTGCACCATCGTGCTCTCCCTTTCCATGATCGGCCTCTATAAAATTCCACATATATTGAATACTAGTGTTCGTATGCATCCTACTCAACCAATAAAATATCCAAGAATTCTTGAATTGTGATGCACAATTGTCTGACCATATGATGTGTTGATGATATGATATGCTCCTATTACTCAAATCACCATAAAATAGATGAAAGCAACCATGTAAAAACTCTGTAGAATGTGAACGATCGTGATTGATGTAAAAATGATACTCCCTCAATATCTTCCTATTCTCCTTTGTACTTTTAGGTGGATACATAAATGCTATATGAACAAATATAGCAACTTGTTGAGAGCTATAATACTTTGCTTGCACCTCATTTTGTGGTTGTAGAGTGTAGTTCTCTGCGAAGTTGACAACTAAAAGAATGGTATAAAGTAGGAATATGTCCTTGCACAACTTGAATTGCATATCAAACCATCGAGCTCTATGTGTATGCCTTGCATACTCATACAAAATCTTGTCATGAAAAAAACTAATGAATTGATACACTAGAATCTTTTCAATTACTATATCACATATTTTAGCCTCCTTTCCATCTTTTAGAGCATATGCAACTGTCTTATATTTTCCAAAATCCACTTTTTCATTCCCAATTGCATGTGTACTCTCCATATGTTCACAAATTGGAAAATGTTGTAAACCACTACAATCTATGCATGTACCATTCAAGCATGCGAGCTTGTAAAATTATTGTCCATCTTCTCTTTCACATTAAATTGCAGTAATTAATTCCCTTGAAGATGTAGGTGGGTCTTTTATGTTACAATCCTGCAAAACATTGTTAGAATGCATATCTACACATATTCTTATAAACATCAAAATGGTTAGAAAATTCAATATGTACCCTACAACAACAAGTTGTGCGTGTGTCATTTATCTTCACATAAAAAGGTTTAGCCATTTCAAAATATCTTTGACTAATTTTAAATTGAGGATATGTATGTATAAATTTTGCAAAGAATTGTGTCTGAGTTGAATCCAAAAAATGTTTCGGATGTGGAATATGGATTCGACTACCAATCCTCCTTCTTACAACATCTCATTGATTGGGAGATACTCATGTGTTATTCTTCCAAAAGTCTTCAATGACAGATTTTAAATCTTCAACAATTGATTTATCCTTCAGTGGTAGTCTACCAGAAAATGCCCATAACTCATTGTTATTTGGTTCTTCCACTCTTTGACACCTTCCCACAGCTCTCATTAGAGACTTTCTACTTATTTTCAATGCTTTGTTTTTCTTTCTAATGAGTTGAGATTTCTTCATTTGAGTACTTAGTATTATTGATGTAAGTACACGTCGTGTGACATTACTATCTTTTGTGTGTGATGTAGAACCCACACTCTCATATGCAGTCATTAGATTCTTTACAATAGATTTTTCACTTGATTCTTCCATCGTTCTGAGCCCAAGAATCTTCATGATGGGCCTAAATTTTAGGTTTCTCATCATTTGAACAAATAGTTGACATTTTCCTATCATATTTAAATTCTCAAAAAATAATCTCCAAATATGGTTAGCATTCCTTTGACAAGTACGCTTGGGAATCTTGTCAGGCATTTGTTGCAAAATGTTAGTATCAATATCAATCAAATATTTTGGCTTTCTTTAAATTATTCTAGGAGGTGTTTTCAACTGTTGAGTGACATCAACATTACGAACATCAACAACATTATGTATCAATTGTGTACCTTCAACCGAAGTTGACATGCCTTCAAATCGAGATGTGAAACATGGATCCTCACCAACTTGAGATGTTAATTGTGTGCCTTCAACATGAAATAATATTTTGCTTAGACCTTCGAATATAGATAATGGTGTGCCTTCAACATGACACGATGTCATGCCTACACCTTCAAAAGTAGATAATGGTGTGCCTTGAACATGATACAATGCTGTGCCTTCAAGATGATACAAGGGTGTGTCTCCAACATTGGATGGTGGTGTCTCTTGAACTTGGGAACTCATAGATGATGTGCCCACATCTTCATAATTAAATTGACTTGTTGCACGCAAGTTTCTCATCTGTTGCCTTTTTGTTTCCAATTCCAATTCTCTCTTACTTTTTATTGATGTTTCATGTTCCTCATCCAAAGACAATTATTCTTCTATGGTATGAAATTTTTTGTGTTCATGAAGTTGTCTCATTCTTTCCCTTTTCTTCTCTTAGTCTCTTTCATGTTCTTCTGGTGTTAGAGTGTTTTCTCATTTCCTTGGCATGATGATGATTTCTACATATGAATTCATTACAATTTTGAAATTATTATTTTAATCTATTACAAGAAGTAAAACTTTATAATATCAATCTAAATTATATTAACTCAAAATATAATAGAAAAAGACTCTTGATTCATAATTCACATGTAAAAATGACTCTTTATCCATATCATAGCAA
>MU223635.1:2993056-3009996 GCA_018584345.1 Thuja plicata | reverse complement strand
ATAGACGCTGCCCAGCCAATACTGAGCATCAAGAACAGCGTTTCGGAAGGAGTAGAGAGAGACAATAGAAGCTTCAAGCTTCGAAGGGTTTGCATTCATTTGTCTTCCTTTTCGTTGTTTGTACATTATATTGCTTGCGTTTCGATCATTCGTTTAGTAGTTATTGCTTAATAGATTTGCATTCAATTGTGAACCTTGGCTACTAACCCCTGCCCTTGGAAAGCTGTGGGAAACCGGAGAGAGAGGCGTACACTTACCAATATCATCAGCACTCTAGAAACCACCGTGAATAATGTGGTAGCACTATTTGTAAAGTTGAGTGAGACCTCTAACTTTACTATGGAGATCAAGAACAAGATAGTGAATATTGATGCATACACGAAGGAAAGTGCAAGACAGCTAGCACTTGACCCAAGCACCAGTTCCACTCACTTCATGAAGTTCAGTATCTTACTGATCTATAGGCTGAATTGTTGAGAGAAGAATCAAGTACCAGAGAATCACTTACATCAATCCAGAGCCAACTTCTACCACACATGGATGGAATGCAGAAATGCATAAAACATGCAAAGACACTCATCCATGACAATAATTTCTTAGTTTCTGAGCTAATGATAGACTTGTCTACATAGCTACAAGTTGAATTTCACATCATGAAGGTGCTACAAGACAATTGGGACAACACTTTGTCTCATATTTTGAAGGTACATAGTGATTTCCTATCCTACTTTGGAATAACCTTGTAAATATCACTTTTGGCATTTTTGTCAAAAACAAGGGGGAAATATCATTATTTTGTAATTAAGGGGAAATATCATTGAGGAAACACATGTACATTGGAACAAATGTAGAAAATAAACTCTACAAAAAAAAAAACAATTTTGAAAAACACAAAAACAGAGTCAGTTGGACCTGAGCAATAGAAGCAGTGTCAAAACACGAGCAGACAGTAAGGGGGAGTTTTGACATATCAGACACAGAATTCAATGATAATTTTTTTTGTCACTAATGCCAAAGGGGGAGATTGTAGACCTTACGGCAAGACATATTGTAAATTAGTGTCAAAACACTTAGTCAACAAGTGTCAACTGAGCCAGCAAGCATTATGCAAAGTCCCGAGTGATCAACATTGCCCGAGTGATCAATATGACCCGAGTGATTTACAGTATTGCCCAAGTGACAGTTTATCACCAGAGTAGACTTATGGACCCCAGTGATAGTTTGAAGCTGACCTTGCATATATTATTAAATATAATTTTGTTTATTGCAAGCCGACATACATAGTTATTTATTGGATAAAGATATATATGTAAGATAGTTTGTTTAATCCAATGTGTATGTAAGAAAAGAATAAGTAAGAATGTATGCATAAGTGTAAAGGCATTTGAATGATAGTTTGAGTAAGAGAAGAAGAATTCAGGACATCAAAGTCTCATCTATCACATTCAGGTGATCAGTTATATTCAGAAGGATCTTATTCAACAATCATAGTTGCACAGAGAAGATCATGAACTGGTTCATTCTCATAGGTGGATCAAAAAAATCCTTTAACCAGGTGGACCTAACAACTCTTTCTTTAAATATATTAACGGAGTTGCATTACTTATTGTATTGTACAAAATCCTTTAACAAGGTGGACATAACAGTCCTTTCTATGCTCTTAATAGGGCAAACCATCAGAAGTGGTCATTGTAAGATCTAACAGGCTAAATTTATACTGCAGTACTAAATCTTGTGGGTATCATCCCCACCCTAGTTTTTCTTTCTTTTGGAAGGTTTCTGGGTTACCAAATATTGTGTTATGTGTTGTGTATGAATCTTTACTTTCAAGTTCTATGCATGCAAACAAATAAGTTAATATAATTGTGGATTAAAAGGATTAAGTTTTATTGGTTCCTGATTCACCCCCCCTCTCAATCACTGGGCACATCATATATTTCCAAAAAATTCATGTTTCAGCATTTGATCATATTAAAGATATTGCCACGCTTTGTGGATTGCATCAAGTGACACATGATGATGTGGCACTAAAATTATTAGTAGCTTCTCCTAAGGGCAAAACATTAATTTGGTTTTGAAGTTTAGCAGTGAATTCTATTGCCACATGGGATAAGTTAGGAACCATTTTAATCAAAAAATTTAAGGATAAATCAGATAATTTATCATTGGTTGAGCAGTTGACTACCATTAAAAGGAATGTTAATGAACATATTTCAGATTTTAATTTTAATTTTTAGCAAACTTGGGACAAAATTCCAGCATTTGTTAAACCTTCTAATGATTATACATTTCTATTTTATTTGAATGCTTTTAATAGTAATATTTTAGTTATGATACAGTCCATGAGAGGAAATACTTTCCCTAATGCATATGATGTTGCTGTTAGAGCTGAAAAAAACTTGATACAAGCTATAAATTTACCTCCAAGGCCTCCAATGCCTTATTGTGTAGAAATACAGCCGGTTATGCCAGCTATTATACCACCTATAACTGTTGTTCCACCAGTACCAACGCTTAACATGCAAGTTACAACAGAGGAATATGCTGCTACAGATCCTATCAGGGAGTTAAAAGACACAAGTGATAGTAGGATGATGACTCTTCAAAGCTATGGTAATGAGATAACAAACTTGAAGAGGCAGCAAGGCCAATACAATAGGCCTCCTCAAGCAAATTATCAGTAGAATAGGCCGTTAAATTAGGCTTCTAGTTCTAACTAGCCAAGGCAAGCTTAAGGACAACAAAGGAATTATGGTGAAAAGGTTGGTCAAGTGTATAATTACACAACTCCTAGTACTTCAAAGGAGATAGTAGTTATTCCTCAAAACAATTATGTACAAGAAGCAAAATGGTGTAACATGTGTAATAATGGTCATTTTTGGCTAGATTTTCCTCACGCACTTGAGGCTAGAAGGAAAGATTTTCCGAAAGGAAAACCTATTAATAGTCAAACAAAGGTACATAATGATCAAATGCAGCCACAAGGTAATCCTAATGTTTCTTTAGTAAATTTTAATGATGATGAAGCTATTTTAGCAGCAAATTTTGACCTAAATCAAGTGTGGAGACCGGTAGCAGTAGGAACAAGATTAAAAATCAAGGCTGAAAATGATCAACAACAAGTTGATAAGGTACAACAGCCTGCTGTTAAACCACAATAGCTAGATGATAAAATAAAATAGCAAGAGAAAAAAGTGGTAGATCAGCCATCACAACCAGCAAATGAGCTTGCTATTTTAAAACAACAACAAAAGGTTAGTGTTCAAAATTTTTATATTGTTGATCATTTAAAGAAGACACATGTTCCTTTATCCATGTGAGATGTTTTGACACTTCTAGGCCAAAGAGATATGTTACAAGAGGCATTGAAAACACTTTCATTATCTGATGATGTCTTGTCACAACAAACCCCTAAAGTCCTTATGGATGCAAATGCTAATACAACCCAAAAATCATCTAAGTTGGTTAAAACTCCACCATTTTATTTTACTATCATTATAGGAAAACATCTAGTTCACAATTATATTATTGATTCCAATGCTACTAGCTCGGGTATGCCAAAGAAGATTGTAGACTAGCTAGGCCTTAAATATGAGCCACTTGAAAAAGGGGTATTCCAGTTAGATGAGACAACAGTTGCAACTGTTGGGGTTATAAGGAATCTAGACTTGAAATTGCATGCTTGTCCTAGTCTTTCAGTACCTATGGATGTCTATATTATTGATTTTCCTCCTAATTTATCTATCTGTTTATCACGAGATTTCAATGCTAAGATAGGAGGTTACTTATCTGCAGATTGGTCTCACATGCTTTTCTGCACTAAGTACTGTACTAAAGCTACTATTCCTTCAGAACCTAAAAATTATGTGTTGAACAACATATTTCTGGTGTTGTAAATGAATCAGCAAGTGTAGTATTTGATCAAGAGGAAATATCTGATGTTCGCTAGGCTCAAACATAAATAAGTAATTTTCTTTATGTTTTGTTAGATGATTGGGCTACTGAAAATGTGGGAATTTTAGATAAATAGATTGAGGAGCCAAGTTTGGGCAACTATGTTATCCATGAGATTTCTGATTTTCTACCAGCTATTGTAAAAAGTGCAGATTTAAATTCTGAACAATAATCTAATGTTGTTTGGAAGCTATTTTTGATGGTTCACACAGTAAGATAGGTGCAAGAGGAGGTTGTGTGCTGATTTCACCAGCAAATGAGAGGTATTATTCATCTTTCAGATTTACTTTCAGCTGTACTAATAATGTTGCTGAATATGAAGCCCTCATATATGGATTGAAGTGGGCTATTAAAAGAGGTATCAACTGTTTACAAGTTTTTGGTGATTCAAAACTAATTGTAAATCAAGTTAGAAATATTCATACAACTAAAAATGATCTATTAAAGAGTTATAAACATGTTGTATGTGATTTAATTGAATATTTTGAGGCTTTTAATTTGCAGTCCATACCTAGAAATTAGAATAAACATGCTAATAGACTTGCTGCTGTTGGTGCGCAATATGATATTCCAACTAAAATCAACAATGATAAGGGAATGAACAATGTAAAAGTAATTGTCAGACATGTTCCTAATAATGCTGATAGTTGGAAAGTTTTTGAATCTGACCAACACATTGTTAATTTTTTGAGAGAAGAGGCTGAGTTTGCACATCCAAACCAACTGAAATTGTAGGATCAATATGAAGACTAGATCATTCATTTAAGGAAAAATAAGCTGCCCAAAGGTCTTGTGACTTTAGAGTCCATGTTTAGTACTAATGATAAATTTAAAAGGGATAAATCCAGCTTGCAGATTAAAAAATAACATTATGAAGAAGTATCACTTGCAAAGGATAAAGTGGTGAAACTTGGAAAGGTATGTACACCTGAAGAGAGTCAAACCTTTGTTAATTTATGCAATGAATTTCATGATATTATTGCTTGGAATTATTCATATTTGAAAGGATTTGATCCTAGTATTTCTCAGCATACAATTGAGTTAGAACAATGAGCTAAACCAGTTAGGAAAAAAAAAGGCCAATAAATCCTAAATTAGAGCCTCTTACGATTAAGGAATTGAATAAACTAATAGAGAAAAATATTATATTCCCAATCAAACATACTTCTTGGGTATCCAATCTAGTTCCAGTTAGAAAAAAAGAATGGAGAAATCAGATTGTGTGTTGATTTTTGTGACTTGAATAGAGCTTCATTGAAGGATAGACATCCTTTTCCTTCAATGGAACATATTTTGCAGGTTGTTTCAGATTCAGAATAGTTTTCATTGCTTGATGATTTCTCTGGTTATAACAAGATTTTAGTAAAGGAAGAGGATAGATTTAAAACTTCATTTACCACCAAATGGGGAACTATGGCTTATCAAAAGATACCATTTGGTTTATCTAATGCAGGTGCAACCTTTCAGAAGGATATGGACAAGGCCTTCATAAACTTAATGTACATGTTTGTACTTGTTTATCTTGATGATATTACTATTTTATCAAAGAATGCATCAAATCACTTTCAATATTTAAGAGCTATCTTTGAGAGATGCAGGGAATATGACATTTCTTTAAATCCCAAGAAAAGTGTACTTGTTGTCCGTGAATGTAAATTTCTAGGATTTATTATTTCAAAAGAGGGTATCAGCATTGAACCTGAAAGAGTAAGTGACATCCTTGCCTTACCACTTCATACTCACAAAAAGGGTCTTCAAAGTTTCTTAGGAAGAATAAACTTTGTGAGAAGATTTATTCTAGACATTGTTGAATTACTGATACCATTAACAACCATGCTTAAGAAAAATATTATTTTCAGCTAGACCAAAGAAGGCAAACATAGCTTTGAATTAATTAAAGAAGCATTAGACGCTGCTCCTACTTTATTAAATCCTGATTTTTCAAAGGATTTTATTTTATATGCTTATGGGAATATTGATAGCATTGCTGCCATGTTGGTTCAGAAAAATGATGAAGGTTTTGAGCAACCAGTAGCTTTTTTCAGTCAAGGACTAGCCAAAGGCCATTTAATATGATCAAAATGCAAACATCTACAGCTCTTAAAGTGATGAAAGTAGTATATTACTGGCCAAGTGTGTTTAAAGACTCACATTCTTGGGTAAGAAAGTGTAAACAATGTGCAATGTTTGTTGGAAAAGAAAAATTAGCAGTGCTGCCTTTGCAACCTATTCAAGTGGACCAACCACTTATGAAATGGGATCTTGATGTTATTGGTGTCACTAACCCACCTCTTAAAGTGATGAAAGCAAGCTATTATTGGCCAAGTGTGTTTAAAGACTCACATTCTTGGGTAAGAAAATGAAAACAATGTGCAATGTTTGTTACAAAAGAAAAATTAGCAGTGCTGCCTTTGCAACCTATTCAAGTGGACCAGTCATTTATGAAATGGGCTCTTGAATTTATTGGTGTCACTAACCCACCTTCAAGTGTAGGTCATAAGTGGGTATTGATAGCCACTTATTATTTCACCAAGTGGAATATGCATCAGGTTTGGGTAAGAAAGTGCAAACAATGTGCAATGTTTGTTGGAAAAGAAAAATTAGTAGCGCTGCCTTTGCAACCTATTCAAGTGGACCAACCATTTATCAAATGGGGTATTGAATTTATTGGTGTCACTAACCCACCTTCAAGTGTAGGTCATAAGTGGGTATTGAAAACCATTGATTATTTCACCAAGTCGACATAAGCAGTTGCTCTCAAAGAGGCAAATGAGACTGCTGTTTTGAATTTTTATGATGATTTAGTTTTCAGATTTGGTGTACCAGATTTGATCATTTCAAATAATGCACTTGAATTTATAGAAAATAGAGTTGGTGAGTGGGATGTTAAAAAAGGTGTATATCTATATACATCATCAAATTATTACCCACAAGGTAATGGGCAAGCTGAATCCACCAACAAGAACCTGGTTCCAGTTAGAAAAAAAGAATGGAGAAATCAGATTTTGTGTTGATTTTTGTGACTTGAATAGAGCTTTATTGAAGGATAGACATCCTTTTTCTTCAATGGAATAGATTTTGTAGGTTGTTTCAGGTTCAGAACGATTTTCATTACTTGATGATTTCTCTGGTTATAACCAAATTTTGGTAAAGGAAGAGGACAGATTTAAAACTTCATTTACTACCAAATGGAGAACTATGGCTTATCAAAAGATGCCATTTGGTTTATCTAATGCAGGTACAACCTTTCAGAAGGCTATGGAAAAGGCCTTCATAAACTTAATGTATGAGTTTTTACTTGTTTATCTTGATGATATTACTATTTTTGCAAAGAATGCATAATATCACTTTCAACATTTAAGAGTTATCTTTGAGAGATGCAAGGAATATGCCATTTATTTAAATCCCAAGAAAAGTGTATTTGTTGTCCATGAAAGTAAATTGCTAGGATTTATTGTTTCAAAAGAGGGTATCACCATTGAACCCAAAAGAGTAACTGATATCCTTGCCTTACCACTTCCTACTCACAAAAAGGGTCTTCAAAGTTTCTTAGGAAGAATAAACTTTGTGAGAAGATTTATTCAAGACATTGCTAAATTAATGATGCCATTAGCATCCATGCTTAAGAAAAATATTGTTTTTAGCTGGACCAAAGAAGGAAAATGTAGCTTTGAATTAATTAAAGAAGCATTAGATGCTGCTCCTACTTTATTAAATCCTAATTTTTCAAAGGATATTATTTTATATGCTTATGGGAACATTGATAGCATTGCTGCCATATTGGTTCAAAAAAATGATGAAGGTTTTGAGTAACCAGTAGCTTTTTTCAGTCAAGGACTTAAGGATTATGGGCTACATTATTCATTTGTTTAAAAGAATGTACTTGCTATAATTAGAAGTTTGAAAAAGTTCAAGCATATGCTTTCTAACAATAAGATCAAATTGACGGTGGCACATCGTTCTGTTAAGGAGTTCTTGCTGAATAAAGATTTTAACACCAAGATAGCTGGCTAGATTACCAAGGAAATGGAATATGATATTGAAATCAAAGTTACCAAGCTGGTAAGAGGTAAGGGTTTGTGTGAAAAACTCACTGGAAATGGAGATAACACTCCAAAGGATGATTGTGAAGTTGTTTTGGCTTTAGAAGACGAGGAATTACTTACTTTCCCAGAATTACAGAATGATTAGGTGGAATATATGGTTATCTTCTTGCAAATTAGACGCTATCCTGAAGGTTTGGAAAGGTAAAAAACAAGGTATTTTAGATTGCAGTCCATTCGTTATTGTTTGCTAGATAATATATTGTTTAGAAATGATTTTCAAGGTGTTTTGTTAAGATGCATTAAATCGGATCAGATTGATCATATTTTGCATGAATTTAATGAAGGACCAGGTGAAGGCCATTTCTCACCAAGAGCTACAGCTCTTAAAGTGATGAAAGTGGGATATTATTGGCCAAGTGTGTTTAAAGACTCACATTCTTGGGTAAGAAAGTGCAAACAATGTGCAATGTTTGTTAGAAAATAAAAATTAGCAGCGCTGCCTTTGCAACCTATTCAAGTGGACCAGCCATTTATGAAATGGGGTCTTGACTTTATTAGTGTCACTAACCCTCCTTCAAGTGCAGGTCATAAGTGGGTATTGACAGCCACTGATTATTTCACCAAGTGGACAAGCAATTGCTCTCAAAGAGGCAAATGCAATTGTTGTTTTGAATTTTTATGATGATTTAGTTTGTAGATTTGGTGTACCAGATTCGATCATTTCAGATAATGCACTTGCATTTATAGGAAATAGAGTTACTGAGTGGGCTGTTAAAAAAGTTGTGTATCTGAATACATCATCAAATTATTACCCACAAGGTAATGGACAAGCTAAATCCACCAACAAGAACCTGATTCAGATCATAAAGAAGACCCTAGAAGGAAATCAACGTTCTTGGCATGAGAAGTTGAAATCAACACTTTGGGCTAATAGAATAACTCCTAAAAGGTCAATTGGAATGTCTTCTTACACGCTGGTTTACGATAAGGAAGCTAGGATACCTATTTTAGTTGATTTTATAGCACTTGATTTTATGTATCAATTGGACATGATTGATGAAGAACCTATGGTAGAAAGGTTGGCTCAGCTAAATGAGTTAGAGGAGAAGAGGAGAGATGCATTGCAGAAAATTGAGCTTCATCAAGATCAAATGAAGAGATCATTTGATAAGAAGGCATCTCCCAAGAATTTCTAGCTGGGAGATATTGTTTTGAAATGTGATGAATTGAAAAGCAGACCTAGAAGGCATTTAAAATTTGAGGCTATGTGGGCTGGCCCATATATCATAACAACCAACATGCCACACAATGCTTTTCATTTGTCTACACTTGAAGGAGAAGAGTTAGCGATCCCAGTGAACGAGATACACCTCAAACGTTGCTTTCAAGGTTAGTTGGTTTGAATAAGTTCTTGGCACATAGTTAGTTTACTTCACTTAGTTATAGTTAGTACTTCTAATCTCACAGTGGTTAAATCAAGGAGGTACACACCATGCATAATCAAGAACCCCTCGGGATTCCTGGTTCTAAATAAATGCATAACTCAATCGTGTAATCAAGGTGAGAAGGGAAGTTGTTTTCAGATAGTTCCTTTTGTAGTTTTTTTTTAAGGTTAGATTGAACGGAAACAACAAGATCAATCATGTAATATAAGAATGAACATCATACCCATCACATGAGACATGGATAAATTTCATTGTCTCATATCATAAACATCATGCTCACACATATATTATGCAACCAAGGTTGCTGTTCAAGTTCATTCTACCTTTGGTTTCTTTTGGTTCTTGTTTCTGAACAACATCATCATCATATGAATTATGCTCATCACATGATACATGGACAAACTCCATTGTATCAGATCATAAACATGATTCTATATAACCATGATGAAGTACAATTTTTTTGTTCAGTTATAGTTTTCTTTCTCTAAGTGCTGTTAGCACATGTTTTAGTTTTGTTTCAGTTTTTCAGTAGTGTGCTTATTTTCAGTTTGAGAAGGTTCATTTTTTCTAAAGTTGAAGACTCTGTGCTCAATGAATATGAAAAAGGCAACTAGTCTATTTCTATTTAGCAAGAAAACACCCCTGAGAGGGTGCCAAAAATGTTACCAATTTAGTTTGCATACTAAATTGGTAAGTTACAACTACCGCTACATTGAATTATGGATTGAATAATTGCGGTTCTAAATTGCAGAATTAATTAAATGCAGTAAATAAAGTGCACACTGTAGAAAACATTGATAATCTATTCACTATTATTCAAATCTTAAATACAAGTACAAAATAGTGCATTTTTATCACATATTAAAATGTTGTTTTACAAAGGTACAATGATCGTGTTTGGATTTCAATTATACAAAATATATACAATGCTTTCAGATCTACACAAGCCGTGGAAACTCCTAATAATCTATCTGAATAAACACATTGTAAATATCAAAGAAATAAAGGGATAGAGGGAAAGCCTCCATTGCCTGTATAAGAGAGCAATATTTGACTTTGTATTGAGGATCTGGGCCACATCTCTAGCTTTGGAAAACCTACAAGACAAAATGGAAGAGGAGTCAGTTTAGAAGAACTGAGAAATGGAATCTTTCCTAAATACCTCTACACTACTCTAGAAACAACAATGCGCTTATGCAGATAAAGCATTAAAAGATGCAAAGGAGAAGGAAGAAAACAAAGAGAAAATCAATTTTTGTGCTAATGTTGTTTGCTTCATGAGCAGATTAAGGTATGAAGACCAAGTAGGTTTTTGAAGGGACACACACACATTACATGTGTGAAACTTTCCAACTAAATTCATGAAGAGGTAAAGACTTGGGGATGAAGTAGGTTGTTAAAGGGACACACACACATTACAGGAGTGAAACTTTCCAATTGAAGTCATGTAGAGGCGAAGACCAACTAAGGAGGTTGTAGAGGGGACATACATACATTACAGGTATGGGACTTTCTGGCTGAATTAAGGGACCTATTGAAGATTGGTTGTTGAAGGGACATGACATTCTCTCATGAAACCTTTCAGCCTCTAAATTGATCATTCAATGCTACAAGAGGTGTTCAATTCATTTCATAATTTTTAGAGTTTCTATAAGTGATTATATTGCTACAATATTGCTGAAAGGGGTATTTTTCCTACTCTGCTACAGAAAAATTATTTTACAAAACATTGGCTATCATATGCATATCAGATTTGCATTCGAGGATGTATGGCATGTCAAAATTAAGCATATAAAGCAAAAAACCAAGCTGTCATTTAGAAGAGGCAGAAGGATAACAAAAATTCAAAAGTTTGGAATAACATTTTGAGCATATCATAACAACAAGAACAAAATATCATGAAGGCATAGCATCAAGGAGTCAACAGACAGATGCAACTCATTAAAATCAAACAGTAGATCTCAGCTATAAGAATAGAAAAAAGTACATTCTCAGAATATAGACGGGAAGTGATGGTGCAAGGTGCAATCATATGAAAGAACACAAAAGAGTTCTCAAAAGTTTCAATGAAAATGACAATTATAGTTGATTTCATGTATGCAAATTTCAGGGGCAACACTATAAATCACAAAAGCACAAAGCAATGATCAACTCATTATTAAGGTGGTAATAGTGTTCTCATAGAAAATACAACCTCAATGTTATGAACGATTGCAAGAACGGGTGATCTAGTCTTACATAAAGAAAAGGAACAAAGATGATTTAATCATAAATATGGTAAATTATGACATTCAAGCAGCATAAAATTCAAAAGGTTGGAATAACGTTTTGAGCATATCATAATAGCAAGAGTAGTTCAGATAGAGAGAACATCATTAAAATGACATAAAGTTATAGCTTCAGTATGAGAAACCATGATACATATTTTTCATATGGGGCATCATAATCATAATGATAGCCAAATCAAATGGTGATAGAAATATACAAGCATGACTTCATGAAAGGAATGTAAATAAATAACAGTAGCAGGAGGAATGCTGAATACTATCAACATGGGATAGAGATCATTAGAAATAGAGTTACATGATCATGGAGGTGCAAACAAAGAGCAGTACCAAGACAAAAAACTGTCAAATAGAGAAGTGTTAAGGTAAAGAGAGTGTAGAAGTATACAGAGTCATAAAGACAATGAAGGCAGTGATCAAACATTTTGATGAAAAAGTGTTTTTCTGTTGAAGAAAGAAGGAAAGAGACATGGTAATGTTCAACAGTGGTCAACATTGTTGCAAAGATTCATGTACTGATAAAAATAGAGAGTGATATTGGAAAATGACAATCATAGCTAATCGACAAATACAACTGTCCAAGAAAAGAAAGAATATGACAATGGATGCAAAAGAGTCACAAAGATAATTCCATATGATTGTCATAAAACTAGGAAAAATGTTGATTGATCAAAGAGCATAAAAGAGGGATATTGACAGCCAAGTCCATAAAAGCCATAATGGAATATCACGAAAAGTGTTGAAATATTGCACAATGCCTTATGACAGTGAACAACTATCAATGTGATAGAAGCAGTCCAATGTAATGAAAGAAATGGAAAACCATAAAAATCATGTGCAATTATGGTTACTGTGTAGTAGGAATAATAGTGATAAAAAACAATAATCCAGGTCACATTTCAAAACAAGCATTTGACAAATTTGTACTTGTTTTGTTATTTACCTTCATATAAACATCAGATTCTGCATAGGTCATAATGCTAAATCCACAAGTAAAAATCAGAACCATGGCGGTTTGAGTATAGAAGAGGTCTATAGGAGGTCTGTAGGATAGATGTTATTATGCAGATATCATATTACATCTCCATAATCAATCACAAAACAACAGTTGTGTCATGGTAGTGTGCTATTACGATAAAGAATCCATCTCTATAAACATAATATGCATAACCCCAATTATCTTGCAAGCAACAATTTGAATGAACAATTTAAAAAGCATATGCCATATTCAGCCAAAGGAGATGTCATGGAAGAATGCATGGATCCATACATAATTAGTCATTAAGGGAAAGACAATAAAACAAAGAGAACCCAGTTCTTTTTAACAACAGATAGATCACATCTTTTTTACCATACGTGAAGGTGGCGTTTTAAAACATGAAAATTTATAGAGATACCCTCAACAACCAAAGATATACATGCAAATAAGCTTTAAGTATCACAAAATTTAAAGTCATTTTAAAGAAATGTTTCTTTTTCATAGACAAAATGACAAGTTGTAGCATAGTATGGTTACCTATTTCAGTTGAGGTCGTGAGTTATGTAAACATAGAAGGAGCGGAAATAGCTACAACTAGAGTAAAAATTATCAGAGGAGACATTCTTTTCACACCTTAAACAACAACAAAAAACGTAGAGACTCTCTCATGTAAGGAAATGCCAAGACATGGCAACGTTTTAAAAGGAAGAGCAAAAAAAGAGACATTTTTTTTTGAAGAAGCAAAATGCCTCCAAACCCCAACGAGCAGCAGTTTTCACTTAAAGATATATTCAACAACGGCTAAAAGAGAATGGATTTAGATAGTAAGATACAAAGCAGCGTAGCCTTGCAAAAGAAAAGAGGAAAAAATTACATCCATGGCGGGATACAACAACAGTATTTTATCAAACCCTAGCATGGCGGCGCTTCCAAAACAACAGAGAAGAAGAGAAAAGTGAAACAAACCAAAAAGCTAATATGTCGATAGGTTTTGTTTTAGGTTTCTTTCCCTCTTCTAACCCATGGTTTCACCTTGGTTATGACTTAGTTAAGTGTCCTTAGGATAACTCGACCATGCCTTAGCATTTTTCTTAGTTTCAAAGTCATAAGTTTAATACTAAAACATTATTAAATATAAAGTTATGATATAATAAATATCATTTCTTTTAGATATAATATTTGTTAATTCATAATTTTGTATTCGATAAAGTTTTAGTATTTAGTTCATGAGTTTGATATGGTTTTATTTACTCAAAAATAATATAAGTGTTAAAATTATAAAAATATATAATCTAATAAATGATTTTGTAAAAAATGTTCATTAAGTTATACACTTTTATAATTTTAATTTATATTATGTTTAAGTAGAGTTTGTTTTGTTTTAGGTTTTTATATTATTTATTATTTCAAGGGTTGTAAGTTTGATATGTTTAGATTAAAATAAATAGCAAGAGCTATTAATTTTAAGAATTAAAACATATCAAACTTACACTTTTCTTTTTGAAATAATAGATAGATAAATTGATCTTTTTATTGTTCTTTTATTAAATTATAATTAGTAAAAGAGTAATAAGCTATGACTTAAATATTTAATTATTAATTATTAATTAATTATATTTAGTTTTAAAGGTTTTTTAAAAAATAGTAAATATATTGAGATATAATTAACTAATAATTAATAAATAAGTATTTAAAGCCTTAGGGGAAGTATTCGTTTTGCACATTTATTGTGATATTATCAATAGTTTGTCAATATTATAAGATAGATATTGTTAATTATTTTAAGTGCAAGTAGGAGGTTGTCTTGTCTAGGAGTTCCCGTAGGTGGTTACATGCTTATCTAGAGCAGACTGTCAGTTGGCTATGTGTTCTATGTTCATTCAGAGGGGGTTCTTTTTGTTCACTGTTAGTTTTGGGTGGTTTAGGGGTTGTTTACAACACTTGGGGCCTATTTGGAGTTACTTTGGAGTTACAATTCACTTGTCATCAGTTTTGGGGATCTTTTGGAACACTTTTGCCTCAGTTACCAGCAGTTATATCCCTAACTTGGTGGGATTTGTCTTCATATATGACACCCACAAATTATGCATGTTTTATGGAGATTTTGAGCAGTTTTGAGGGAATTGTGAGTGGCACTTTAGTTATGCATGGTTTGGTGGAGTTGTAGGAGCACTTAGACTTCAGTTTCTGATAGTTTAGCTCTTGATTTTAAGGGGTTTTCTCATGCATCTGACCCTGTCAGATCTGTGGTCTATATCATTGTATTTTGACCTCATTTTGGAGGACCTTTTTTTTGGCTCACATGTTTTGCACATTGCAGACTTGTGAGTAGATTGTAAGGGCATTTTGTAGCAGAGTTTTGACAACATTGATTATATTGATACAACGGTTCCTTCTCATTGGTTTGAAGTCTAATATTGTGAATTTTCTTTCTTTTATGTTGTGTTAGCCTTCATTTAAGCTATATTCCTTGTTGCATATTCAAATATTGATACTTGTTATTACAAGTCTTTTCTTGCGAGTCCTAGTTCTTTAGTGAAAATTGGTGAAACCTAGTTTCCCTTTCAAAGCTAAAGATTTCAGATCTTTGCATAGAATCATTGTTGTAGTTACATGTTTGTCTGAGCATTGAGAGCCATCAGTATTTTTGTGATCCATGTTGATTCATTCAAAGTTACATACAAATTATTTGGTGTATCACCTCTTTTAAGTTTTTAGGTATTCATATTGTCCTTCTACCTCTTTCCCACATACATATTTAGTTTTAGGTGAGCACTATCTAGGAACCGGCCTATCTTCCAGAGATTCTTCTTTCATTTTAGGAAAACTCACCACAAGAGAGAGTTTCCATGTTTCGATAGGATAGATAGATTTCATTATCAAAGCTAAAGGTGCAATCCTGATTGACAACATATACAACATGGCAATGCAAAAGGGGGAAATATCCCATAGAAGCAAAACTGAAGTACAAACACATGATAAGGAGATTTGTAAAAGATGATAAAATTTACTTAAATTGTAACACTTAATATCTTGTATGTTGCTATTTGCAGAACTTTCTTATTTATAATACACTTATTATATTATCCGATTTCTATATTTTGGGTGTCTTTAATCAATTTGGCAAGTTGCTTATATATATTATAGGATGGTCATGATTTGATGAGTCGTGACTCATAAATCAACTTAAACCACAAGCACATAATAGTTGGCATTATTAGTAATAAACCGATGGCAGTTGATATTGCATCACAGGTTAACAATAGATGAGGGGTCATGACTTGATGAGTCGTGACTCATAAATGAGTCATGATTTGATGAGTCGTGACTCATAAATGAGTCATGACACATCAAGTCGTGACCCCTCATCTATTGTTAACCCGTGATGCAATATCAACTGTCGTCGGTTTATTACTAATAATGTCGACTGTTATGTGCTTGCGGTTTAAGTTGATTATCATCGACTTCATTTGTTAAGATACCTGATTCATAATCGGTGTGAGGTGGTAAACATGTTAAAGCCCGATAGCTAGGAATTTATTCTTTACCATATACGCTATAATATATAATTATAATTATGTATTAATGTGTATGTAATATAATTATATATACATTAATATATAGTTATAATCTAATTAACATATAGTAAATATATTTATATATATATATATATTAATATATATGTAATAGTAATTACATATATATTAATATATATCACTTAAGTTTATATATATATATATTAAGATATGATAATATTAACTTCATTTATATAATTATCTTTACGACGCTATCGGTCTCTAACACTCCCTCTTAGCTAGGAAAGATAATTTTCCATATATCACCTTGATCAGATTTTACATATTACCTTAGATTGTAATATGAGGAATTACCTCAGATTGTAACACCTAATCTTCATATCACTTCTGAACGTGACATGAGGAATCACCTCAGATCGTGATACCTAATTTTTTTTTTCATATCACCTTAGATCATGATACGAGGAATCACCTCAGATCGTGATACCTAATTTTCATATCACCTCAGATCGTGATATGAGGAATCACCTTAGATCGTGATACCTAATTTTAATATCACTTCAGATCATGATACAAGGATATAGTAATAAGGAAACATTACATTCCCTTACATATAACCCTATTATGGTATGTGCACTAACATATTAAATGTTTACCATAACGAATCTCCATTACAAGATTTTCATCTCATAACA
>MU223635.1:2963991-2992956 GCA_018584345.1 Thuja plicata | reverse complement strand
CTCAATATATGTTTTGTAGCAACAAGATGAATCTCTTTAGGGTCACACATGAACTGACTTAAGGCATTTATTGCAAAACAAATGTCTGGTCTAGTATTTACCAAATACATCAAAGAGCCTATTATCTATCTATAAAGAGTAGGATTTGCTGGAGGAGATTCTGCTGTTGCTTCCTTTAACTTATGAAAGTTGGTTTCCATAGGTGATGACATTGGTCTACAGTTCAACATATCAAATCTCTTTAATATGTCAAGAGTATATTTTCCTTGATTTAGTGTAATACTATTTGATTTCTACCAGACTTCTAAACCAAGAAAGTAGTGTAAAAGACCTAAGTCTTTCATATCAAATTCATTTGTCAAATCCTTCTTGCATTGATGAATAAGGTGATCCTCTCTAGTAATCAATAAGTCATCAACATATAGTATTAATATTAACATGTCACCTTTGCTCTGTTTGAAATATAAATTTGAATCAACATCATTTTTGGAAATTCCTAACTTCATAAGATAATTATCAATCCTTTCATACCAAGCTCCGGGGGCTTGTTTGAGTCCATATAGAGCTTTCTTTAGTTTACAAACATGGGTTTTGGAATTATGAATCTCAAAACCTTCAGGTTTCTCCAAGAAAACTTCTTCTTCAATTGTTCCATTTAGGAAGGCAGTCTTCACATCCATCTGATGTACTTTCCATCCTTTAGCAGCTGTAATGGCTAGGAATGTTCAGACTAAAGTATATCTGGCAATAGGAGAAAAATCTTCTTCATAGTCAATCCCTTCCTTTTGTGAGAATCCTCTGGCTACAAACCTTGCTTTGTATTTCTCTATACTGCCATCTACAACATGTTTAATTTTGAACAACCATTTTGAAGTGACCACTAATTTCTCTTTAGGTTTAGGCACAATATCCCATACATTTTTCTTTATGATAGATTGGTATTCCTCTGTCATGGCATCTTTCCATACTTGCTGCTGAATGGCATCTGAAACATTTGCAGGTTCTGATTTTGAGATTTCACTCATTAGGGCTACATAATTTGAAAACCTTGTAGGTCTTTTACTTTCTCTGAATGTCTTTGAAGGAGCTCCAAAAGACATGGCTTCTTCTATTGTCTTAGTGGCCCAGAGAGGTCTCTTTTTAGGATTTATTGATGTTGAGGGTTGTTCCTCATATTCTTCTTCCTCAGACTGCTCCCTCTGAATCTCAGGTGTAAATTCCTCTTCTGAAAAAACATGTGTTCCTGGCTCTAAATAATTTCCATCTCTAGAGAATGCTATATCTTCTTCAAAGATTACATCCCTCCTTAATTCAATATTATTTTGTCTAGGTATATATATTCGGTATGCTTTTGAGGTTTCACTGTATCCCACAAAAATACATTTTCTTCCAGATGGTTCTAACTTTGTTCTCTTTTCTTTGGGTCCATGTATGTAAACTGGGCAACCAAATATTCATAAGTTATTGATGTCCGGTTTTTCCCCTAAGAAGGCTTCTTTAGGAGTCTTACTATCAATGTTAGAGTGTGGACATCTATTTTGAATATAGACTGCAGTATTTGATGCTTCTGCCCAAAGAGAAATGTCGAGATTTTGATCAAGTATCATTGCTTTGGTAGCTTCAATAATAGTTCTATTTTTCCTTTTAGCCACCCCATTCTGTTGAGGGTTATAAGGAACATTATACTCCCTCTTAATCCCTACATCTTTGCAAAAATATTTAAAGATGTCAGAGGTATATTCTTTACCATTATCTGTCCTTAGAGTCTTGATTTTCTTCCTAGATAAGTTTTCAGTAATTGATTTAAAGTCTATGAACATTTTTAGAATATCTTTAGTTTCTTTATGTTTAAGGAAATATATCCAGGTCTTCCTCGAGAAATCATCAATAAAGATAACATAGTATTTACACCCTCCTATTGATGGAACATACATAGGTCCACATAAGTCTTAATGAACTAACTCTAATAGATTGTCTGTTTTACTAGAACTATTTTGAAATGCCCCTTTGGTATTTTTACCTAAAGCACAACCTTTGCATACACCTGAATGATATTCTTTAAGCTTTGGTAATCCAATGAAAAGTTTTTCCATTGAGGATAATGCTCTGTCATTTAAGTGTCCTAGTCTTCTATGCCACATCTCATTGGTGTTATTGATTTCATTAATTAGGACTTGATTTGTATCTGTACATAGTTCGTATAGACAACCTTTCCTGCTACCTATGGTTAGGGCTTTATTGATATTAGAGTTCTTTTGCCAAGCCTTTACTTTACCATTCATAAAGGTTACTCTAAATCCATTATCTTCAAGTGCTGAAATAGATACTAGATTTATTTTGATGCAAGGAGAAAATAGTACTCCAGTAAGTTGAATGGAATCACTGATTTTTAGTTTGATAGTGCATGTCCTAATACATTTTACTGGATAAGCTGAGTCATCTCCAATAGTTACTTCTTCATTGGACTCTTCTATCATCGAATCTAGTAGTTCTTTGAATCCAGTCACATGTCTTGAGGAACCATTGTTTATGACCCAGGTGTTCTTATTTGAGACTTGAATTGAAAGTGCAGAGTAGAACACAAATTTCACATTTTTAGGTTCTTCCTTAGCCTTTTGTTTCTTTGCTTTGGTGAAAGAGACCTGATGCTTTTTGTATGGACAGTTGAATACATAATGTCCATATTTATCACATTTGAAATATTGTACCTTTGACATATCTCTTTTATTATTTTCATTACAATATCTCTTTTTCTTGAAGTGTCTTTTTCTATCCTTGTGGTTATCCACTTTTAGTACATGAAGATCTTCATTGATGGTTTTCTTCTTTATTCCTTTCTTGTCTAGCCTTGATTCCTCTTGTAGACAATCTGTTCTCAGTCGGTCAAATTTTGGAAATTTAGACCTGACACTTATGCCAGAGATGAATGTCTCCCAAGATTCAGGCAGACCATCCAATGCAATCAATGATAACTCTTTTCCATCAATCTCATAACCAACTATTGATAATTTATCCCTTAGAGTCGATACTCTCATGAAGTATGAATTTATGGTCTCACCTTTGTTCATACTTATGTGATTTATCTCCCTCTTTAAGGCTAATTTATTACTTGCATTAATTATTTCATATGTCTTCTCTAGTGCTTTGAACATATCATATGCTCTTTCGTATTTCATTAAAATTGGAACAATGTGATCTCTAACTCCATCAATGATGATCTTCATTGCTTTATCATTTCCTTCATTCCAAGTTGATATGTCAGGTTCTGCTTCTGGCTTTAACTTGTTTTCTTTAATGAAAGATTCGACTTTACTTTCTTTTAATATCAATAGTATTATGAATTTCCATGATTGGAAATTATCCGCTCCTTCAAGTCTATCTTCAAATCTTATAATGTTTGCCATATGGAATGTAATGTATTTGAAAATTTAATTTCTTAAGTTTATCAACTTTTTATATTATTCAGAACCAAATCTCTGATACCATGTAAAAGATGATAAACTTTACTTAAATTGTAACACTTAATATCTTGTATGTTGCTGTTTGCAGACTTTCTTATTTATAAGAAATTTATTATATTATCCGATTTCTATATTTTGGGTGTCTTTAATAAATTTGGCAAGCTGCTTATATATATTATAGGATGGTCACAATTTGATGAGTCGTGACTCATAAATGAGTCACGACACATCAAGTCGTGACCCCTCATCTATTGTCAACCCGTGATGCAATATCAACTACCGTTGGTTTATTACTAATAATGCCGACTGTTATGTGCTTGCGGTTTAAGTCGATTATCATCGACTTCATTTTTTAAGATACCCGATTCATAATCAGTGTGAGGTGGTAAACATGTTAAAGCCTAATAGCTAGGAATTTATTCTTTACCATATACGATATAATATATAATTATAATTATGTATTAATGTGTATGTAATATAATTATGTATACATTAATATATAGTTATAATCTAATTAACAAATAGAATATATATATATATATATATATATATATTAATATATATGTAATAGTAATTACATATATATTAATATATATCACTTAAGTATATATATATATATATTAAGATATGATAATATTAACTTCATTTATATAATTATCTTTACGACGCTATCGGTCTCTAACAAGGTTTCTACCTCAAAAGGGAAGAGGGAAATAAGCGTAGATTTAGGATTAATGCCATCACTAAAGAGGCAAATAATAAAGGAAGAAGGACAACAATTAGAGAATATCTATTCCCCTTCCCAATCTCCTCTACAAATGGATGAGCAAGTAGTAGCTGAGAAATTACTACAGATGGGAAGTGCAGGGTAGGTTTTTGTTACACCTCAGGAAATGCAAGAGGGAATGCCTAAGGCCCCCAAGCATGTGGAGATGAATTTAATAGTAGCTGAATTTTCTAGAAAAGAGCTTGACCCCATATCAAAACAAGCATGTGATGATTTTTTGTTAGATGATAATTTTGTAAAGGCTAGGGATTTCATTCAATTTTTGTGGAGAACTCATAGTGAAGAGTTCAAGGAGAAATGTTAGAAAAGGCAAGAGAACCAGCCTGCTAGAGACAAGAATGAAATTGAGGCTGAGGTAAAGCAATAAATGCTAGCCAATTTTGAAAAGATTACTCATGAAGAATGAAGAGAACTAGTTAAGAAAGGAGTCCTCATTTTGCCAGAATGGGACATTGCAGATGCTATAGTTTTTGATGCTGTTAGGAAGGAAAATAAAACCATGCATACCACTAAGGAAGAAGCTCAAAAATCCATTAAGGGAGTTAAGTTCAGTGATGATCATGCTGCATTAGTGATGTAGTCACTAAAGAAAAGGGAAAACCAGAAAAATAATGAAACTCCTCATGCTGATTATGCAGGTATCTTAATGGTAAGAAGGGTTGTAGAAACTACAGGAGTAGAAGTAGCAGGCCTAACATTCAAATTTACAAACTTTAGCTTCAAGGTAGTAGAGAAATAGGTTGAAGAAATTAAAAGTATGAGGGTTAAGATGGAAACGATCCTCAAAGCATACAATGATGTGAAGAAGGAATCCTTGGAAAAGGAAAAAATAATTTCTCAATTAAGAGGACAACAGTCAATATAGCCATCTCCTCAGAGGATGATTACTCAGGATCCTTCACAACCATCCTCTTACAACCCAATTATTGAATTCCCTCCTTACCCTATGCCACCTAGATCTATTCTAGAGGTAGAGTTGAATTATGAAAAGGAAAAATTGATAGCAGAAAGGACAGGATTGGAAGGAGTAAAGAAAAGTTGGGAAGAAGAAAGTGCAAAGTTTCATAGTGCACAATCATTGGTAAAACAAAGGTATAAAGACAAAGTAAGAAGAAAAATTATGCATTTTTTTGATAATGTAGATCCTGCTTCTATTTACCTATATTTGAAAAATATTATGATCATATTAAAATCTTTTGAAGAAGACAAAGATAAATTGGAACAGATCATGCAAGTTTGGAAAGGAAGAAAGGTTGAATTAAAGTCATTTTATTCTTTATCCAAGAAGAAATACAATGTTGATATTGTACTTACAACCACTTACAAATGTCTCAAGGATTTAATAGATTTGAACATAAGAAGAAGTATCATCCAAAAAAAGGCCAGAACATTAAGAGAAGATTATTCAAAGGCCTATTTTGAAATATTCCCTAGCATATTCAGAAAAGGTGGTAAACTAAAAATCGAAGCCAAATGGATGAGGGAGATGGGTGAAGAGCTGTCCATAAGGACCAACAATATTATCAACTTAGAGAGCACACTTTTTTTTTTTCAAATTGTAGAAACCATTGAGGAAGCCAAATCATATTTTGGGTTTTGGAAAAAGTAAGTTGAACAGATGAAGACAAAGTGGCATGGACTAAGCAACAAGAAAGATGAAGTCATCAACTTCCCTTGGCCAAATGATGAGGTGTTTACATCCTGGAAGGACAGATATAATGTAGGTACCTAAGAGGAAAATGATATTTGTGATCTTCAACAGATTGTAGCTCTCCAACATTTTTAAATGGATAGAGGATACAAAAGATATTTACATCAGGAAAGAAAGGAAACAAATTCCATATGACGGGTTGGAACAAGTTTAAGGCAGTTGCAAGAATCATGCGGTCAGAAGACAAAATATTTTAAAAAATCTTGTAACAAAGTGGTTATCACTTCACTTATATATTTGTCTTTTGTATGAGTCATACATTTTGTCCTTTATCCAATTGATCTGTAGCTTGTTTCAATCCTCTTCTATAAAAAGATCCCGAAGATCATTGGAAAAGGCTTGGAAAGTTGAGTTTTGTAAGCATATCTAAAGTTTTCAGTCAAGGGATATAGTAGAATTGTACTAGATAGGTTTCAAAATTATAAATAAAGTTGAAGGTCTGTAGCATATTATTGAAGTGGTTGTCTCTGATTACATCTTGTAAACAAAAGTATGATTCTTTACACTTAGTACAAAGATCCAGATTTCAATATCTCATATGGTGTTTATCTTATGAGTTATGAATTTTTCAATTCATTAGCATAGAGCTTATCTGTGTTTATGTAGTTATTTTAGAGTTTTGATCAAGGATCAAATTAAATGATGCTCTAATTAATACATTGATTCATCTTGGTATACATTAGGATTTTATAATTAGTATGGGTTTGGGATTGTTGTGTTTATGGCCTGGAATATCTTATAATAATTGACTTCTTCATATTGTATTTATTTTGGAGTATTTACCAATGGATAAGGCACTGATCAGAGAATAATAGTTTCCATTTTGATGCATGTCTAGTTATATCTTGTCTATGTTTCTGCAAACACAAACATAAAATCCAATATGTCCTATATTTCTATGAGTTTGTTGTGTTTCATTTATCTCATGCTCCATTTTACGGTTGATGTTCAATGGGTAATTAGCCAGTTATCTAGTATCTCCCAGTTGTGTTGAGCTTGTGTGACATTTCTTCTTGTTTAATACCACATAGAATATTTGAAGGTATTACAGCGTGTCCCCCCCTAGGTTTTGTAGGAACCTAAAGTGTATGAGAATGGTTATGCATGCTTGTTAGTTGGTCTTTTTCATTGCATTGAATAGTAGTTGTTGTTGGCTTCTCTTTAAATTCTGTTAGAAAATGAAAAGGTTGATTTTCAATCATTTTAGCATAAAAACAACCAACATGTTGTCCCAAGGGGAGAAACAATTGCTTAAGGGAATACTAATCCTTATGGAAACACTCATGTATCAATTTGATTGGAAAGCTCAATCTGAGAAATAATAGAAGAGAAGATAGGGAAAAATTATGAATGTATGTAGTGCATAAAGCATAGTTTGGTTCCAAGAACCAAGGCCAATTACAAGCACAACCTATGATTGTGTCATTTAGAAGAGAATATATTATAGAACACAACACAATACCCACCTTCCTCCTCCACATGCACCCCCACCAACTCTTAAATAGACAAATAACGATGTTGAGAGAGAATAGTGAATTGATCCACTCTTGAAGAACATAATGACAAGTAGAATTTCATCCCCAAAGATTGAGAGAGTTCCCTCCTCATTAGTACCTCTTCCTCAATATCCTCCCTCGCAAATGTAAAGGCTAGAATGAATTTCATCCTGCAAAAAGATATATTTCTCTATTAAAGAATGATATTCCCCTCATACATTAATCTTGTCTCATATGTTAAGATGCAAACCATAAATGATTTCCTCGAGCTCTCTATTTTTAAAATGATTAATATCCTCTTTTTGATCTTGAATAGAGAATTCATGTTATAAACTAACTCTAATACCAAATTCAAAAGGAAAGAAGGAATATTCTCCAACACCCATGTTTCCACCAATGAGTGATGAAATCCTTGCATGTTACCGTGGCAAGGTCATGGGGTTAATTTAATTGCCTATGTGTCTGTGTCATGCAAATAATTATTTAAATATTGTCAAGAAATAAGATATTCCAAGCTTAAATTTTATTGCTTATATGATTGAATGAATTTCTTGAATTAATAAGATTATTAATTTTATTCACATTAACACAAAGATGAATGATCTTATCGATGATTATTAAATTATGTAATTAAAAGGTAAATAAGAAAAGGACCACCTATTCACACCATGGAATTTGGAAACTCATGACCTTATCTAACCCTACAACAAGGTGGCCAAATGACTAAGATTACTTATCCATAAGTTCCTACTTGGATGACAATTTCTATATTTCCCTTGCATCTGCATCCTCTCTTCCTAATGATACTCTCCCACCTTCTACGAGGGTGATCGATCTCTTGCATTCATTGGCACATGAGGTAGTTAGCTATAACTTCATTCTATTTTGATAATATATAATTTTTATTGCTAGCAAAATTATCTAGGTTTGTCAATATGTATCCATGTTCATTAGTATAAGTCATTATCCATCAATATATTACATTATTTATTCCAATGCATCAGTATTGAATAATATTCAAAATGAACATATTTCAATATTAATATCACACTTCCAATGAAATAGTTAAAATAGTTATTTGAAAATTCCACAAGAAAGGGATGTAAAAAAATCAATCTCATGAACTAATTATTATACTAGAAAACCACCCATAAATTTTGGTGTTGATAAACCTTCATATGGCGGCATTTAATTTTGTAGGTACAAGTTTGAAAATTATATAATGAAGAATGAATTCATTTTTTGTCAAAATCAATTGAAAAATGGTATTTAAAATTTCCTAGAAATTTATGGCATTTTTATACTCACTTTGACATTTGTTATGCTCAATTTTGTATATTATACTGAAACATCATTTCATAACTAACATTTCAATTTCTATATAACTTGTTCACAGAAGACTTCCAATGTACTTGCGATATTTTTTTTCTTACATACCCCAAAGTTTTCATATATAGCCTGATTGTTTTTCCTGTGAAGAATGACCATGTCAGATAATATCAACGAAGAACAAAACAAGGAGACACTTGCTTGATTGTGGTGTTGTTGATGACAATTATTCAATTGTGTATCGTCATTGATGTTTGTACAAATGTAGTGATGTTTACACATATGTCTAATCCTATTCAAGCATAGTCAGTGTATTCCAATCTCTCTTGGGCATTTAAGAAGACCAAAGTGATCTTCAGTTCTAACCGAGTTCACTTGGAAATTACAGTAACAATCGGGCATTGAAGGATTACAATATTAACCGAGTTATCCTTTTAGTGTCAGCCAACTTGTTAGCACTTTTTCTTGCAAATTTTTTTTTAATATGACAGTACAGTTGTGTACTTGAATGCAGACTCCTATTTCATGCAAAATAAAGACTAATTGATGAGGGTATTAGATAACATCTGGGGAAACTATTACCTCCTCCTTCTTTTTTGAGATCCACTGGCTCAAGCAGGTATTACCTATGTATGATTACTGATTTACAGTATCTTTTAAGTGGATTATCTTCTTACTAAAATGCTAAAATGTCTTTTAATGGATCAACAAGTAAATGACTATGCAAAAGACTATGAATACCCTCATATAGAGTTTAATGATCCACACTAGTATTTGGACTACAAAAATTTTTAAGGTAACAAGGATTCTCATCCTTCTTATTTTTTTAGTTCTTATGAACCTTAGGAAGGATAACCTAATTATTTTTTCAGTTCTCTGAACCTCAGGAAGAGTAACCTATTTTGACTATCTCTTAAAGGAATCAGTAAACTAAATTTTATTCCTCTAAAACACAATTACTTGAATGGAATATATATTGAAATGTGAATGATTTGATCAATTAAAATACTAGTTGGACAATGATCAATTAATTAGCCAACTATAAACCAATGCCTTATCCTTGAGCTATAGATTCAATAGATGCAATTCCACATAAAAGATAAATAAAGATACTATATGATGCCTTACAACCTATATGAAACTCAGGTAAAGTGCCTTAAAAAATACCCTGTTACTTCCACACTGTTGTATCAAATCCTCAAATATTATTATACTCCCTGAAACTGCTCACAAAAATTAGTCCTTTCCTTGAACGAAACTTGCAAGTACTAGTTAGACAGCTACCTTGTAACCAATATGTTTAAAGTGCCTTAAAATTTACACATAAAAGAGCATACACAATAAGTAAAGAGAAAAAAAATATAGAATAAGAGTTGCACTGTATTTTATTTATATATTCTTGTTTCAGTATATATAGAGACTAAACGCTCAAAGAACTCCGACCAAAATTTAGAAGTCTGGCTTGCAACTATATTTCATCATCTAATTCCAACCTCTTTTACAAAATGATACAAGAGAACTATTTATAGGCCTAAAACATCTTGGAATCCTTAAGAAAAGGATGCTACAAGCTTCAGATGGTTTAGAAAACCTAACCCTAAAATGCAGAAAAGACAAAAGAAAGGAATGAACCAAGCGGTGGAAGGAAAAGAATGAAGAATTAAATTTGATTTGATTCTTTGTCTTCTTGTGTTCTTTGGATCCTTTGTCTGTATGTGTTCAGGATAACATTTGATAGTTGTAATGAGATTAAGTGACCACCATTATAGGATAACCTACACTTATCTCTTTAAGATTTGTAACCTCCCCGTGCTCAAAGAGCAGGTGCCATGTGTTTCTCTACTCTTCATCAATGATATCAATGTCCTCTGTAGCAACCTTCTTCTTTTTAGGCTTTGTCAGTTCATCCCATGCTGCTACATAATCTTCAGTAGGACAATTAAAGCTCTTAATGCTCTCAAGTTGTGCTTTTTTCCTGTTCCACTGATTATCTGTTATACTCTTGACATATGTTAGAAATTTTTTGATATCAGTCTCAGCCTTAAAGGATTCATCCAAAATCTTATTATAACATTCCATATCTAATTCTGCATTGTCAGTAATAAATGCCTCTTTCTTAGGCAGTTTAGCATCAAATTCCGCTTTCCATGCTTCCAAGGCTTTGATCTGATTGTCATCTCCCTTGATTGGAGGACTAAATCTGTTAAAATATGATCCAAAGAGATTTATTCTGGCCTTAATTTGATTTAAGTTTCCCTTGAAGAAAGGAAAAGTTACATTTATCTTTTCAATTTCATCACCAACTTTTATAACTATCTCTGGAAGATCATTCCTATGTGGTTGAAAAGATTCCAACCTCGCAAACAATTGAGTCCTACTAGACCATGTTCCAAAGTAGGGGTTTAAAATAGGAAAAAAATTTGTTACCTTGACATGCAGAATAGGAAGCTTATTATATGCATTTAAAATGAGATCAGTTTTATCCTTTAATATATCAATCCTATGCTAAAAGATACTCATTAATGATCCTAGGAAATCTCATTGTGCTCCATGATCTATTCCTCTATTTCAGCACTCTCCTCTGTTAACTCTGTTTGGACCTCTGCCTGTGTAACCTCTTTTGGTGATGCAAGGATAACCTCAGGTTTCTTCATCAATTGTTGAGTCAAATATGAAATTGCTTTCTCTAAAGCATGAATTTTAATGTAGCATAACTCCCTATCCTTTACAATAGCATTGGTCTCTCCCACTAGGGCATCATACGTTTGTGATATCTATTCATTTTTAGCCACATTTAATTAGGCAAAATGTGACAATACCTATGAAATCTCCATGTCATTTGTATTATTAACAAACAATACCATTTGACTACCCACCATGTTTTCTTGAATATTTAGCAAGGCTCCACATTGCAACAACCTGATATTTTGGGTCATAACCAAACCCTTTGATTAGTTCACCAACCTGAACTTCTGATGATAATTTTAAGTCAGGTTGCTTCCTTATTTGATCAATTATAAATGCTGAGGCTAAATCCCAGCCTTCAAAAAGTAACATCCCATTGGCTTTGACTAGTTTCCTTGCTTCCTCTGGAGTAATTTTCCATGTTTCAGGATCATAATCCTGTAGAGCCTGTAAGGCTTCAGCTGTTACTGGCTCTCCTCCATCCAACTATAGTTGTTTGCAACCTTTTTGTTTCTTGTTCCACCTAAGGAAGTCTTTAAATTCTTTTGTTTTTATGAAGTTGTCATCATTGAGGAATTGCTGCTGATGAATTAACCTTTCATCAATGCATGTTCTAAGAGGTAATTCAACATTTTCCTCTTCATCCTATTGTAACTTTTTTCCTTTTCTGATCTCCTTCCTCAACTGATGATCATATGGTCTATTACCAGGAATAAGAGCACTGAATTTATCTTTTTTCTTCTCTCTTCTTACAGAGATTATTGCCTGGGAAGGCTCTCCAAGTTCAAATCTTTGCTTTTTGATAGGAGTCTCATTGGTAACCTCAATTTCTGGGACCTCTATTAGGTCATTAATGTTTTCTCCCTTAACAACTTGTTGTTATTCAATTGCTTGATTGACTGGAGGGGTAATGGGCAAGGGATAGCCTTCATCACTATCATCATCATATTCTAATTCAGAGTGCTCTACTTGGCCCTTCTCCAGAGCTACTAGTGCATCCTATAATTGATTGCACAGGAAAGTGTGAGAGTTGATCATTGCCTCTATCCTTTTCAAATAAGGTAGATCAGGGAAGAACCCTCCAAAAGATAATCCCTTCCTCTTTACCTTCCTTTCCAAGTCCATTAATTCTTTAATTTTATTTTCTCTCTGAATCACTTCTTCATCCTCAATAATGTTCCTTATGACATCTTCCTCCATGCACTATTCATGCTCATATGTATAAGAAATGGTTGGGGTTAGAAGCTTCTTGGCATTTGTAATAAATCCCACTATATCAATGTATATATACAATGCCACACTCATCCTGTAATGGATTAGCCAATTGTTTACCAAATCTATGGCTCTCTTGCCAATAGTAAACTGATATACTTTGAATTGTATGGGAGTGAATGTCCCTAATCTGTGAGGAGCCAGATGCTCCTTATTTGTTAACATGAGCTGCCATATAAACTCCATTGCTGCAATTCTGGCAGGAACATGGAATGGAAGTATGTGTGGTGGATGTGAACATCCATATACTCTAATCATAGTAAAATTCTCCTCCAAGTAGAAATCACCCCAGTTGTGATCTCCATGCCACTTATCTACATATTCACAAGGCCTCAACAATTGAAACACCTTGGCTGCTTATCTAGTCTTATTTACTCCTAGACACTACAGTAATGGATAAACTATCTAGTTCTCAAATGCACAGAACTCACAATCCTTAGCAGTATAATTCCAAATCCTTATCCAAAATTTAATAAGGTTGGGCTAACCTTGGTGAACTCTTTGAGGCCTCATATTATTTAAATCCATCACAAGGTAATTGTAATACATTATCAAATGCATCAGGATAGATTAATACAAAAACTTAGGCTCCTTTTCTTTATTCTGGATAGCCACAAATCCCTCATGCATTCTGTCAATTATATACGGAATATAATCTTAAGTGGTGCTAGCATGGAAATCCTGTAAGTCTAAGGTAATCATCAAGATATCTGTAGTGATTCTCTTTCTAACCCCGTCCCTCCCTAATACTATACAGAGTGCAAAAGCAATGTACTTGTTATAATGATTAAAATCCTTATAAGAATAAGGTGAAAGTCCTGGCATGGGGGCAGTATAATTCTTAATTTTTCTAGGAATAGGCCTCTGTACTAAAATTTTAACTTCCCTAGCCTATTTTTCATACCTAGCTTCCTGTTTCTTCACATCAATCTCTGTTTACATAGGGTAGTAGAGGTTGAAGGCTTTTGTAAATGAGTTTCTATTTAAAGCTACTAGTGTAGTGCCATCACTCCTTTTAATTGTCTTAGAAATAACATCATAATTATTTGCTAAGGCTAGAACAAGATCAGTATCTATGAATACATCAGGCACAACTAATTTAGCTAACCCACATGTCCAAGGGTTAGACATAGGTACAACTTCATCACTATTTTTATAAAAATAATTAAAGAGAGAGTAACTTGATTAACCTGGAGTTTTGGCATCTCAGATATAGGCTAGGTGATCATTCATGATATGATCCTTCAACGTCTTATTTTGTGTTGATCCTGGCAGTAGTGTCAAAAATTCATCTGAGAAATTCCTCTTCCCCTTAGCCTCATCATCCATTTCTTCAATTTCCCACTAGTGGAAACTACACTCATTGCTCTACTCATCTTGGTTGCTTGCTTTTATCACAACCTTTCTGACCGATATTGAAACAAATATTCCCATTGGAAAACCTTACTTCTGAACTGTAATGCACTAAAAAATAATCAAAGGTTTTGAAAACCAACCAAATTTCCTTTAATTTTGAATTGGAAATCTTGATTTCTTGACTTTTCAAAAGCTGGCAACTCTCTTTTTTTTAGACACTGATAACTTGACAATTTCTTTGCTCTAGATTTTGAAGGCAATGTAAATGAAAATGAAGCACAATATCATCTATTTATGGTAAAGAATGATCAAAGTACGCAACTCATAATTGGGTAATCCCATCACTTCTGCCTTCAATTCAACATACTGTGACATCAATGCTTTCTCCTAGCCGTAGCCTCTGATTATGACAAGAAATAAAATTCAAATGAGTGCAGAATTAATGAAAAATCATTATTAAATTTGACAAGAGGTCAATTTTGATCTGATTGGTTCATCCTTAGATACCTCAGCTACCTTTCCAAGCTGTCATAACTTCTCTGAATCCTTATTGGCTGATGAATTTTCAACTTTGGCGCTTCAACAGCTGTATTAATTTTTACCATGCCTTAACTTTCACTTTTCCTTATTAGCGACCTTGCGACTATGACTTATCTCCATGTCACTTAGAAAAATCCTTAACTGTGATCACTTTCCAATACTTGGCAACACAAGGTATTAATAACTCAGTTCTACCTTTAGTTTCCTTTGGGCGACCACACGACTATGGAAAAGCTAAGTCACTGAGAGATTTCCTTTACTTCTTGTTTATTCTGAGACCATGTGATCACCATTGATTTCCTTTTGATCTGACGCCCTTTGCCAAGTCTCATAATCTTTTGGTATAACCCTAAATTGTTCTGAGACTTTGTGACATAAAATTTTAATATCTTTGCTTTTACGTTTTAATTCCCTCTGGAGACTACACGACTTAGAACCTGTCTCATTGTCTCTTAACAAATTTCACTTTACCAAATCCATCAAGAGACTCCCCGACTATCATTGATATTTTTTAGCTCAACAACTGGCGGCCAATATTAAGTCTCATAATAATTATATCAAACCCTAATATGTCTTGAGACTTAGCAACTAAAACATAATGTAACCTTTATTTCCTTCTATCTCTTAATCATTGGAAGAAAATACACTTGGCCATCTTATTCGGAGACTATCCGACAATTGTTGATCTTTAATTTGACAACATCTAACGGTTCCCACTAAGTCTCTTAATATTTCATGCAAACCCTAAATTATCTCGAGACCTGGCGACAACACCCTTTGTCTCATAATCACCAAATAATTTTATTGTATTAAAAGTTAATCAAAGACCACACAACTATACCTTTAATATTTATCATATTTAACCACGTGTCTCAATGTTATTGCTTGTCTCCTGATTGCTGAATAACTATTGACTTTTCAAATGCTATAAGTGAATTCACACCATCCATTGGATCTTACCTTGATCTAATGGCTGTCTCTAAGTCTCGCAATCTTTTTCTTAACTCATCTTTATTCTGAGACCTAGTGACTATGTTTCTTTTCAAACTGACATTCAACCTGGGTTTACTTAGAGACTTGGCGACTGTTAAAACTCCATGTCACTTAATAATTTTCAAACCACAGGGTTAATCCAAAAACTTCTCGACTACCATTAGATTTAATCTGAGATGAATGGTTGTCACTAAATCTCCTGATCTTTCACTTAACTCACATTCTATTCTGAGACTTGGCGACAACAGAGAAATCTTAAGCCTTTAACTTAACACATAACCCCAGGTTATATCTGGAGATAATACGACTAATCAAACTCAAAGTCATGATATAGAATCATTAACCCTGATCTTATTAAGTGATAACCCGACCACCATTAGATCTTTCATTAGATGGACGGTTTGCACCAAATCTCATGATCATTGAAGCATATTCTTTTTCATTAAGAGATAGCGCGACAAAGGCAATTCGCCAAGTCTCGTAACCATATGGAATATTCTCATGACATCCAGAGACTAAGCAACCAACATAAAAGCACATGACTTACTCTTAGGACTTAAGTGTGAAAAATTAACTTCAAAATAGACTCTTAACCGAGAAATTACGGCCTTTTGCAAATTTTAAATAGAAATAACCCTAGGGCTTAGGGTTTTCAACATTTTCAACTAGGTTTTGAGCTAAAATATTTATTTGTAGAGGTACATAAGCAATTTCGACCATGACTCTGAGCATAGGTATGACAGGAAACTTCAAAATTTTATAGGGCAAACTCAAAAACAAGAAATACAACCAACACAACTAACAACAATTTACATTTTATGGTTAATTAGTTATATGCAGCCGATAGATTTAAGTTTTATTATTTATTTGGAAGGTTATTCAAGCCAACTTGATAAGGATTATCACATATATATAAGGTCAAGTTTGGATTGAATGTGTGTGAGTAAGAAATAAGATGTGTGTGAATCTGTGATATGAAGAGTGAAGGTGAAATTAGATGGGATTCTGATTAAGGACAAAACATACAGAGCTGCAATATAATATTTGATCAGTGAGGATCAAGTTTATAAAGAAAGACACATAGATCTGAATCAGCAAAGATAGTTTCTTTGACAAATAGGTCAATCCATTGTTACTCCCTAACAATTGTAGCAGTGATCTAAAATCTCTTTTCATAGTAGACTTAACAATATTTTGTAAATCCTCTCACAAGGCGACATTTCTACATTGAAGTGTTTAAAGACCTCTAACAAGGCCACTCCTTAAAGGTTGATTAAATCCTCTAACAAGGTCACACCTAATAGTGTGCATTGTAACCTTTAACAAGGTTGGCTCCTAATAGGACTCACTTCAGAAGAGTGAAAAATAGTAACTAGTTGCAATTGGTGGTTTTTCCCATATTGGTTTTCTACGTTAAATATTGGTGTTATATGTGTACATGTTATTTGATTTACGCTTTATGTTTCTGAAATTAATCACTAAAGGATAATCACAATTAATATCTTAAGATTTTCTATGTTAACTGAGTGACAGTAGAATATCTGTGTTAACCGAGCAACAGTGATAAGTTTGTTTAAGACATCTAAGGGACTTGGATATGTTTTTGTAGTAATTGATTCACCCCTCTCCTCTCAGTTACTCAACTCATTTCCAACAATTGGTATCAGAGTGTTTGGTGCTTATAGGTAAGGTTTCAAGGCCTAAGCTAAAGATCAGAGATGTATTACAGAAGGGAGATCCCCAAGCTTAACAAAGACAACTTCGCTGCATGGAAATATTTGACAAGTCTACATCTATCTACTATTGGAGACACTGGTTTGCAATTCCTAGATCACAAGTATGTGGAACCTCTGAGACCTATGCCTATGGATCAGATGATGGACATGAAGAATAATAAAATAATGATGATTGATATGGCTTCTTCACTCACTTATTCTGAATTTGATGAAGTCAAGGATTTCCCTACAGCCTATGATATGTGGAAGAAACTACATGATATACATGGAGGAGATGACAATGTAAAGAGAGCCAAAGCAGAAAGTCTCAGAGGTCAGTTTGATTAGATGAAAATGAAAGAAGGAGAAGACATTACAAAATACAGTGAAAGAATCAAGAAAAGTGTTAGTGCCATCAGAGTTTCCGGTGGAACAATTAAAGACAAAAAGAGGTTAGTAAGGTATTGAGAACTTTATTTCCTATCTATGCTATTAGAGTTTCAACTATTTAAGAGATGAGGTATAGTAATGATATAACTCTAGATGCATTGGTTGGAAGGATAACAACTTTTGAGTTGGACAATTTTGATAATTATTCTCCTAATCCTAGCAATTTTGAGTCTGCATTCAAAGCTAGATTAAACCTTGGTAAGATGGATAGAAATTGAAAAGGAAAACAAATTGATAGTGATAGTGATGATGATTCTGATGATGAAGATTTGGAAATAAGTGAAGCATTACTTGCAAAGAGAGCTACCAAAGGAAAGTACAAAGGAAGTGTTGGTACTCTCAAATTTGGCACAAATTTGGAGTGACCAATTCAAAATTTTCTCTAAGGCAAGGTGAGTACCCTTGAAAACTTTTCGAAGAAGCCTACTTGAAGTGCAAGTAAAATGTGACATGATGATTGTCATAAGATACTGATTGGGGAACATGTGAAAAAACTATCATGGGGTAGATGGAATGAGTCACAAATTTCAAAATTCAGATTTGACGAGTTTCCAAGATAGTTGTTTAAAGGTGTTCACTTAAATCTGCATTCTGCATATTGGCCGATTATAGCAAATGACCTACTTTGCATGCTTGCATCTTTGGATGAATAAGGATTCATGATATAAGGATGGGTCTGAGGTGTTGTAGGAATGAGAGAGAAGCTTTTTTTCCATTTGAATATTCCTAGGAGTTCATATGATAAGTTTTCCCAAACTATTTCGTTTGCAATTAATACTAATTCTCAGAGTGTGAATTGCAGATTTGTAGAATGACCTACTTTGAGGTCTTACAAGTTTACACCCGGTAGAATGGAATGGAAAATTGAATTCTCCCCTGTATTGTAGGAATGGAAATGTGCTACCATGAATATTTTCAAGCCATGATAATCCATTTTCCCAGTTTGCCAATCTAATTATGTTTGCAGTTTTTAACAATTTAATGCAGATCTGTTGCACAGTTTAGCCGTAGGCCCTGTTTGTGATGTTGTGTCTTGAACACCGTGATTGGTCATATCAAGAAAATTATGCCCATGTATTGTAGACCAAATTTACTCCAATTTTGCAAGTTTTTAGCTCCTGAGGGGTTCGTATGCATGCTTATCTAGATTCCCTTCATTTGTAGAAATCAGTATTCATGTTGTCATTTTCTATAATTCCAAGTGGCTACCTTCAAGGATCTTCCAAATGTCTCTGGTTGATCATCATGAGTCACCCTTCTGGATCCATACTCTCCATATAACATACTTCCAATACCCAGATGCTTGGGTCTTCGGGAGGTTGCTTGACTTGTTTTCAAAGTCGAAAGAAGATGCATTTAATTATTTTTAACAGGGTAATTTGCAAAATTATTCTGAAGAAGCAACTTGGTTGATTAAAATATTTTGACATGTTTGGTTTCATCAGGTGTCACTTTGCAGTGTGGAAGATTCTTGACCATGGTACATGTGTGCCCAATGCCATGTTCTGGTTTCTTGTTTTAGTCAGTTTTTAGAGCTAGTTCCTGAGGCTAATTGTTATTTGCGAGGCCAGTTATTCACCAAAGCCATCAGGTCTTAAAAGCATTGTTTCTTTAAAGATTGTGAAAGCATAGCCATATGCATTTGAATTGGTTAGGATTATATCTTACATAAACACAACTCTGTCAAGATTATATTTGTGAACTAAGCACAAAGTAATAATAATAATGGCCACGTGCAACTGAATGAAATGAGAAGAGCTCTCAAAATAGTTGAAATGATGAAGCACAAAAATGCATGATGAATTATAGGCCGAGTACCTTTGAGATGTGTCATTTCATGGAAAAAATAACTGCATGAAATGAATAAGATAGTTTCAACTGTGACAATATGGAGCTAATGCTATTGGTAAAATGACACATTGGGGCTATAGGGCTTGGCAACAAAACAAAAAAAAGAGGCCACGTGCTGGAGTAAAATGGAGCATTGACTATTTAAACTTTGAAAAGGAAAAACAAACAAATGCAGTGGAGATAGGAAGATATAGCGTAGAGTTTGAAGATAAAACCAAAAGACTTTAAAACATTGCAAATGAAATTGGTTGGAGGCTTGGACAGGAAATGAAATTGTTTTTGTTTAAATTCTCAACCAAATGCAAATATAAGCCTGCGCAAAATAGAGGATATATTTAAACATTTAATACATAAAACTTTCATTACAAATGAAATTTTCTAGCTAGGGCATTTCATAGCAAAGGGACATGAAATGGTAAAAGGTTTTAGAAACCTTAATCAAATACATCTCTAGAGGCCTGCACATTAACAATGAAATGGAGGCCGCATTTGAAGGGAGAAGACCTTGCGCATAAAATGAGGAAGTTAAAATAGTTTCAAAGGAAATCCAGCGCATCAATGGTGTCAAGGGTTTTTTTTTTAAAGTTTTATAACTAACCACAGGAAATGATCCAAGGTCCACGCTGGAAACAGAGCAAAGCTCACATAGCCAATAAGGAAAAACAATGCAAAGCCATTACAAAATCTGTGTAAGGAATGATAGGAGAGATGAATGACATGTCCAAGGCCTGCACAAGAACCAAGCAGAGGTCACACGACATTAAGAAAGTTTTAAAATAGTTTTTAAAACATACAAATTGTATTACAAATGCAATGAGAAAGGACCAACGCATGAGCTGGAGGAGTTATTTTTTTTTTAAAATTGTTTAAACAGGTGACATTGCAAGTAAAGTGTTGCGCAGGATGGAAAACATTTACAATTTTCAAACAGTGGTTAAATGGATTAATCCCACATGCAGTGGGTTACATTGGTTTGGAATTTTTTTATATGCAAATGCACAAATCATAGTTTGAAGTTAGGAGGAAGAGCTTCATTGGCTCGTGCGCTTGGTGGGAGATTAGTGGGTGCCAACCATGTTGGTGGGCCACATAAGTTTTGAAGTAAAATGCACAAGAAACTTTAAAAAACTAAAAACATTAGTCCCACATGCATGGGAAATTTGAGATTTGAAGGGTTTATATACAAGAAGGCTCGCATGATAATATATAGTAAGAAGCCTGAAGGCTATGCGTGCGTGTGCGTGTATGAGTGATTCAAAAATTGTGCCAGGTCAACAGAGGACAAAACCCCATATTTTGGCAGGACCCGTAGAGCTGATGTGGCGAGCGCATAGAGAAGAGGCATGGATAGGCGGCATGAATCTCGAGGTAGATCAGATGGACGACAGACATTGATCACGAAGAAGATCTACGGTCGGCGCAATGAAATGATCCAGGAGATGCGAGGAAGTTATGATTGAGGGATCACGCCAGACCGACAATAGTGCAGTCAAAGTGGTGTCCAGATGGAGATGAGGTCGCAGCCGCGTAGAAGAAGGATCTAAAAATGGCACACATCCTGAGGTAAAATATGACAGCTGGCACAATGGCACTATGAAGATTTGCAAGGTAATTAGCCATCAAGGGATCACGACAGGCCACCACGTGGCACATGGACAGGTGGCAGGCTAGACACAGGGTAGATGATGTAGATGCCCAGTTAGACCTATGGACCAATCAGAGGGTGCCATGTGGCATGGGCCAGACAAGGTAGGTGATGCAGAGGTGCCTAGGTGGATCTTCGAGCCAATTAGAGGCTACCACATGGCAGAATCTAGTGCTTTCTAGGCAGGGAAAAGGGTATTAAAATGCAAAATTGAAATATTAAAGTGAAATATCATTTCAATTCAATATTCAAACTATTGAATATAAATTCAAATATTTAAAATTATTCAAAAAATATTGACAGGAAGAAGAGTCTGTTTAGTGATTCAGGGGGCAATGTTTGTCGAAAATATCAAGTATCATATACTGTTGGAAAGGTCTTGAAATGAGGAATTTATTTTTGCAGTCCATTTTGGTACAGGATCAAATCAGTTTGAATAGAGTGAAGAAACAACAACTCATCTTAAATTTGGGAAAAACCAAGAAGATGTTTCTGCAGATAAAATCAAATTTTTGAGCAGTTGTAAAAGGTTCTACTTATTCAGAATTCTTCCATTGTATAGGGTTCAAAATCCTGGTCTCCATAGTGATTTGTAGAGTATTGGCTCCAGGGATGTCCAGTTATTTCATGGTTCCATTAGGATATAGTTTATTGGACTGTATTAGCTTTGTTATCAGATAGAATAGATGTTTTTCATATCATTTGCATATTGTTGAAGTGGTAAAAGTTTTAGATTAGATTGGTATAGAAGAAAGATTCATCACACTTAATGCAAGTTTTCTTAGATTCAAGTCTCTCCTCTGTGTTGTTCATTTGGATTATGAATTTTCTGATTCATTGCATGGATTCATCTATGTATGTGTTATTAATCCTTATTTATGATTTAGAATCAGATTAAATAAAGCTATGGATACGACACAAGTTTTATCTATTCTACATAAGGATTTTGATAAGTAGTGTATGGTCTGATATCATTTGTATTCATGGATTTGAGTCTTTCATAGTAGTTTGTTTCTGTACACTGCTCCTGAACTAGAAGTATTTCCCAATAGACAAGGCACTGATCAAAAATTTATATATTCCTTGTTGATACATGACAAATCAGTCTTGGCTATGTTCTGCAAATTTATTTTAAACTCTGACATATCTAAAGGTTTTATGTGGTTTATGGTTATACTAATCTCCTGCTCCACTTCAAGGTCGATGTTCAATGGGTGATTAGACGGTCACCCAGTATCTCCCAATCATGTTGAAGCCTTTGTGAGATTGTTGTTGATTGATGCCAAATAGAGTATTGAAGGAATTGAAGGGTGTGTCCCCCTTGGTTTTGTAGAACCTAAAGCGTAGAAGGATGGACCCACATCCTTTTCAATTGGTCCTTTTCAATCTTGGTTGAATACCGAGAGTTGGATACTCTATAAAATCTATCATAAAGTGCAAAGGTTGCTGTTCAATAATCACAGCATAAAAAAGAACCAATAGGAAGAATACCATTGATTTTCTTCTCATGTAATGAGGTTGGTCACATTGCTGGTAAGTGTCTGAACAAAAAAGACAAAGATGAGAAAAAATTCAACAAGTACAAAGGCAAGAAAGATTTCAACAAGTACAAAAGCTACAAGGACAAAGGTAAGAAATCTTGTTATATTGCAAAAGATTCTGATAGTGATGATGATGAAGATGAAATGGTTTACATTTCTATCAAGGATGAGTTAGACAATGAAGATAATGAAAAGACAACACTTTACTCTTGTTAGCTCTTTTTCTTGTAGGAATCAACTAAAACAATAATAAATGCCTGACCCTCTATTCCCAACTCAGATTCATACATGAACAAGGCTAATTAACAAGGATGAAAATCCTTCTACACTTTGGGATCCACATACCCAGGTGGGTGTACCTACTTACAGACTCACTGAATGACAGAGAATCTCACAGTGGATTAAGGATTTATAATCCTTCTTCTTTTTATGTTCTCAGAACTAGGAAGGCTAACCTATTGATTTCTTCTTTAAAGAAACTAACATGTATCCTTACATTCATAGAATGCAAGACATAAACATTCCAGCTCTCATACAAAAATTTAAAATGATTTGAATAATTGGTTTGATGAAGAAACTGCAGGACAAGAAGGAGACCAGTGCCTTATTAGTTGGGCAATAGAGTCAAACACACATGCATTCCCAGAAAACCATAAATCCAAACTCGCAAAACCCAAGTGAAATGCCTTACAAATCACCCTTTTCACTTCAAAATCTGGACATTAGATTCATATACAGACATTTAATTCTCAGATTTTGCCCCTAAGAATTACTCTCTCCTTGAAAGAGACTCAGAAACAATCTCACAGCTACCTTATAGCTGATGTATTAAAATGCCTTATAGATTAATACATAAGAATCAAAGTCAAACATACAAAGACATCAGACAAGTTTTGAATAGGGATTTCCTTCATTCTTCATTAAAATTCATCTAGATATACACATTTGCCAAACCATGAACAAAAAAATAAGACCCCAAAGCCTGGAAGCTGCCCAACAACATAAAATTCAAAATCCCTTATTACAATGGAGGAAACACCAGATACAGGAGAAAGGGAAAAACAACCCAGTCACCGACACCTGTTTGTCCCAAGAAAATATCTGCAACTGCTCAAACTAAAACTGTGAAAATCTGATTTTATTTTCCCTCAATTGGTCTACAAAATCCTCTTCTTCATTCTGAGACCTTTCTGACAACATATAACACTCTATAGTTTGGACAAAATTTACCCTCTGAATCATCCCTAACAAAATCCATCTCCCGTGCATATTCAGTTTTGAACTTTTGAATACTTTGAAATATTTGAAATTATGCATTAATTCAATAGTTTGACTATTGAATAATATTTCATTTTAATACTTCAATATCATTTTATATTACACGGATTCAATATCTTTTTAATACCATTTTAAAACCTTTTTCCCAAAAGTGACACATGGCAGCCTCTGATTGGCCTGTAGATCCACTGCGCGCCATGTGTCTGAGGTGCCACATGGACCAATGGCTTAATGTCTTATTAGTTAGATGGTGAGCATATTTCTATTAAGCCATTAAGTCAGCCCTTAGATCTTGTTGAAGTTGCACACTAGTTAACCCACTTGTTGAAATGAATTAAAATTTAAAAATATCTTAAATCTGCACATCTCACCAGAATGTGCCAAGTGCCACCCTCTGATTGGTTTGTAGGTCCACTTGGCACCACGTGTCAATTTTTGATCGGTGCTTTTGAACTGTATTTGACTTGCGCCACTTGGTTCCTACTAGGCCCCACGTGGCGTCCTCTGATTCGCTGAGTGATCCACTGGGCGCCACTTGTCATTTGTGCCATGTGGACTAATGGCTTAATGGATTATGCTTATCTTCCTTGCAACTTTCTCATTAAGCCATTAAGCCATTCATTGATTTTTTTCACCTCAAGATTCGTGCCAAAATTTGCATCCTCCTAAGCCCAGTCATCTGCCATGTCATCACTATGGGTCCCGACAAAATTTGGGTGTCTTCTCCTTTGGGCATAGTTTTTGAGGCACCTCCTAAACTCTTGGTGTTGTAGAGTCTCCTCTTTCATCTTCATATTACTAATTCTGTACTTTACCTTATAAACCCTTATATCTCCCCTAGCACATGCAATGTGGGATTAATGTTTCGAGTGTTTTTAAGGCTTCAATGCATTTCACCCAAAATACATGGGACCCACCATAATAACTCCCCCATCCTACGTGGCCTCAAAGAGCACCATGCTCTTCATTCAAATATCATATAAAGCACATTCATATAAATAGACAATAAAATCTTAAACGCCACCAATGTGGGACAAACTGGTTTTGTATATTTCCAATCTTTTAGTTTCCATACCTTTCTACACTAGATCTTTTCGTTTAAACTCCAAGCAGCTCCATTAATACTCATAGCCTTTGTATTTGCAATGCTTTTCATCAGATTGCCTGAGCTCCATGCGCTGAATTTTGTTTTGGAGTTTTACCATCCTTTTAAGTACTTTGCGCAGCCTTCTAAGGCTTTGTTTTTTCAAAAATTTGCTTCCAACATGCTTAGCACTGGATGTATGCTAGCAGAGGCTTTGGATCTAGCTTTTACACCTATGAATTGCATTATGCTTGAGAGTTTCCAAAGCCTTATCGACAAATCCATTTTGAGCATATCTTGCAGTCATCGCATTTCATGAGACTCTTTGAGGCATCTTGTCAAACAGTTACACATGTGTCTTGTCTGTACTCCCACGAATGCATTGGCAGGGAGGCTATTGGCGAAGGTTTTTGAATTTGGCTTTACATCAGTCATTTTGCATTTGCTTGAAAGTTCCCAAGTCTTACAAACAAATCCACTTCATGCGCATCTTGCGATCACCACATTTCATGAGATGGCATTTCGTTAAGGTATCCTGTCAAATAGTTCAAGTGGCTTGTCTATGTTTCCAGTACGCTGCACTGGTCTCCCTTCCAATTTTATAGCATGGGAACTGCTATCTGCCTGCTTACACAGTCCTCCCCCATTTTGCGTGGACATCCTCTATGGATTGCGCAAGCTGTCCATCTTTTAGCAAATCGTGTTCCCCAAGCTTTGTTCAAATATGTTGCACAATCAAATCAATAACAACATGCTTATCTCCTCCATGAGGAATAATAATATCTGTATAATTCTTTGATGGCAATATAAAATCATCATATGCTGGCTTCACAAATTTGGAATACTGCTCAAGGACTGATCCTTCATCGTGATTTCTCTCAACTGCATCACGCCTTGTTCTCCTTGCAAGATGTGTATCAGCATCTTTCGAGTGGGCACACATCTTTGATGAAGTTTGAAATCATAGCTAGGAATATCAATTGACTTCCACTACTTTAACATCATCATGCAATCAAGTAGCTGCTTTGTGTCAAATGCATCTGGGTGATCAAAGTTATAATCAGAAACGTGCTTCAACTCTTCTTCACACAAAAGATGATAAAATGAATCCTAATTCACAAGAGCAATGTGTTAATCACGAGGCTGTGAAATGATGATGTTACAAACTATAATCTTTCTGGAAGCTATAGCACCATCAATCCCAATAACAAAAGGTTGCTTCTGCGCATCTACTTTGGTTTGTATCTGAAACCAATGAAAATCCCCTTTCAAACACGCGACATCTCTCTTTGCATGGTTTTAATTTTTTTCTTTTAAAACACTTAAAACTCCTCTTCCCTTTTCCAGTGTAATGTATAGCACATTAGTTCATTTTAAATCTAAATATATTGCATATACTTTGCAGAGCCTTTAGTTTCTTCATTTGAAATTGCCTTGGAAAACTTGTTTTTCTCTTTACTACATAGGCTGTCTTCTTATGTATTTTGATTGCCATGCAAGGATATCTAAAATGGGATGAGCGCAAATTGATACTCATATTACATTTTGATACGCTGTCTATCTACAAAGATCTTGATATTTATTGATAACACATATCCTGAAAAGATAGAATCCAACAACTGCAACCAGATCTCTGATTGACAATTGCACTAAATCACCAATCATGGAGTCATATATGGAAAACTTTTATCTATAGCCATTTCTTGTAACCTTAATCGCCCAAAAAAAATCCACTGAAAATGGGAAATGAAGCATTGAACCGACGGTGCTTTTAATGACTTTCCTCATTTATGCAAACTTAACTCATTAATGGTATCCGACCTCTGGGGATGGCTTTAAAAACTTACAAGATCAAGTAACTGGAATGTGGCGCTGGGCACACACCTTCCATGTCTAACATTCTTCCATACTGCCAAGTGACATATGATGAAAAGAAATGGGTCAAAATATTTTAATCACCCAAGTTGCCTATTCAGAACAATTATGCAAATTACCCTGTTAAATAATGGTAAACACATTTGGTTTCGACTTTGAAAACAAGTCAAACGAATTCCTGAAGATCCAAGCTTCTGGATACTAGGAGTATGCTATATGAAGAATATAGATCCAGAAGGGTGCCTCTTGAAAATCATCTAGGCACATTTGGCGGCCCCTCGAAATTAGCCACTTGGAAATGCAGGAAATCGAAAACATAAGGAATACCGATTTCTACAAATGGAAAGAAACTTGGAAAGTGTGCAAACAAAATCATCAGGATCTGAAACCTTGCAAAATTGAAGAAAATTTGGTCTATAATTTAGGGAAACCATTTTCCTGATGTGATCAATCATGGTATTCAAGTTGTAACATCATGAACAGAGCCTCCGACCAAACTGTGCAACTGATCTGCATCAAAATGTTAGAAATTGCAAACGGAATCAGATTGGCAAATTGGACAAACGAATTTATCATGACCTAAAAATCATCAGGATAGCACATTTCCATTCCTATAATACAGGGGAGCTTTCAATTATCCATTTCACTAAACTGGGTGTGGCATTGTAAGACCTCAAAGTAGGTCATTCATAAATCTGCATTTGACAGTTTGGCACACTGATAGAAACTGCAAATGGAATGGGCTTAGCAAACTGACCAAATGGATTTGTCATAACTTGAAGACGCATACTCAAAAATTATTTGAACTCTATAATGGAGTACAAAAGGAATTTTTTAAATTAGGTTACAAGGTCAAAAGTCACAGTCAGTCAAACAGGGCTACTCAGAATTCTGATCAATTACACAATGCATGACAACAACAAACTACCAACTTTGAGGGGTTTGAAAACTAGTCAAAACATATCAAAAGGACTTGGGATTTGAAACATAGGCTCTTTGATATGCATACTAAACATCCCCAAAGTGGCAGGACATGACACTCAACAGGACATAAGATATTCAAATGCGAACTGGGCATGTTACAACAAATTAACACTTGGGCAGAAATGCAGATTTTGACAAGCGCTCAAAACAAGACATCACGAAATAACTCAAAACTTGAAATTAATGTACTGGGATGTATTAAAATGCCTAAAAAAGGGTGACAAGTACTTTATGTGCATGGAAAACTTCAGAATCTCATCTAAGAAAAATAGGGTCGAAAAGCACTTATGGGGGTTAAAATGCAAAATTTTAATATGGTACTTCAAAAACCCTTACTGCTTTTTTCAGTCCCAACAGTGGCTGTGACTGTGGACGCGTGCCCCTTGCGGGCATGCAAAGAAATTTTATAATCTCATGGTACAATAAACCACCCAAAAAGAACATCAAACTTTCTACTTTCACTTTCTCTCTCTTCTTTTTTGAAACTTACTTCTCCAAAAATAGGGAACCTCTTTATTGAAAGGAAACACACCACACAACTGAAGGGAAAGCGACTATACAATATGTATATCATTTACAAAAAGCCTCAAACATATCCACAACTTAAATCAACACTTGCCTCTGTCATAAACCTGATTTTCATTTGCATTTTCTTGAGGTAAGCTGAAAGTATCATTCATATCAGTTACACCAATTTCATGTACATCTTCAATCTCCTTGTTTGGAAAAACAAAATAAATCTCTTCATTTTCATAGTGCATATAAAGACTAGACACACTTTCTTTATCTTGTCCACTATGAAAATATACATCAGCATGCTCATGAATACTAATATCAAACTGAAATTCATCCTCATAAACTGATTTATGCATGCTATCAATCGGAAACATAAAGTGTTCAAACTCTGCTTCA
>MU223635.1:2927826-2945722 GCA_018584345.1 Thuja plicata | reverse complement strand
TTAGATTAATTGCATTTTACTTCCATAGAGTAGTTGCAATTCATTCTTAGATTAGTGTAATTTGCTTTCATAGCTTAAATTGCTTCTCAATTCATAGATTAAGAGTTCATTTTTCTCATAGACTAGTTGCAATTTTGTAGACGTAATGGAAATTCTTCTTTCTCTTGCATTCTAGAAATCCTCCATGTTAGCAATGGTCAGGTTGTTGGCTCTCATTTTGAGGGTAAACTCAACATCCAGAACTAATTAGGAGGCAACAAGTCACCTCAATGGAATTTACAAAACAAACAATTCATGTTTGTCTTTGTGAATTGAACGATTATGTAAAGACTATGTTGTGTTTGTGCCAAATTCAGAGGTCTATATTCAGCATATAACAGTCGCCATCTCCTTACAGAGGAGAAATTTCAAACAACAAAATCTATTTGCCAAATTGTTTTCAATTCTAGGTTCATTCTAACCAGCAAAGTCACACAGTCTTTTTCTTCCTTTCGCTGCAAATAAAAACACACTGTCCATGATACCTCTCTTAAAGATCTGAAACAAATTTCAGATTCTTTTTCTTGACACTCTTTCTTGATCAAACTTGAATATTGATTCAGCCAAGCAAGGAAACAAATGCCTTAAACTTGCCAATCTTAGACATCAAATAACAACTGATAATCAGAAATTACACTGGCACAAAACAACCAGGATTCTCCAAATTTAAACTAGAGTCGCCACCCATAACATGTATGGGATTAGGATTCACAATCTATTCTAGAAATGAAGCAACAAATGATTAGCTCCTATGAGCTTTTAAACTTCACTTTTCTGGTAGATTATAATTACTGGGGTATTTTGATTTGTAAATTTTAAAACTAGAGTTCCTGAATAAAACTTTTAACTCCCTAGTGGAGTCGCCAATTTTTTAGTGCAACTCAGATGGGCAAACTCAACTGAAATTTGATTCAATCAATAAAACACCAGAGATTCTAATTTCTTCAACAAGATTTTTACATCTTAATCCCCAGTAGAGTTGCCAATTTGTTTGCTCTTTTTCTTGTAGGAATCAACTAAAACAACAATAAATGCCTGACCTTCTATTCCCAACTCATATTCATACATGAACAAGGCTAATTAACAAGGATGAAAATCCTTCTACACATTGGGCTCCACATACCCAGGCAGGTGTACCTACTTACAGACTCACTGAATGATAGAGAATCTCACAGTGGATTAAGGATTTATAATCCTTCTTCTTTTTATGTTCTTAGAACTAGGAAGGCTAACCTATTGATTTATTCTTTAAAGAAACTAACATGTGTCCTTACATTCACAGAATGCAAGACATAAACATTCCAGCTCTCATACAAAAATTTAAAATGATTTGAACAATTGGTTTGATCAAGAAACTGTAGGAAAAGAAGGAGACCAGTGCCTTATCTGTTGGGCAATAGAGTCAAACACACATGCATTCCCAGAAAAACATAAATCCAAACTCACAAAACCCAAGTGAAATGCCTTACAAATTACCCTTTTCACTTCAAAATCTAGACATCAGATTCATATACAGACATTCAATTCTCAGATTTTGCCCCTAAGAATTACTCTCTCCTTGAAAGAGACTCAGAAACAATCTCACAGCTACCTTATAGCTGATGTATTAAAATTCCTTACAGATCAATACATAAGAATCAAAGTCAAACATACAAAGACATCAGACATGTTTTGAACAGGGATTTCCTTCATTCTTCATTAAAATTCATCCAGATATACACATTTGCCAAACCATGAAAACAAAAATAAGACCCCAAAGCCTGTAAGCTTCCCAGTAACATAAAATTCAACATCCCCTGTTACAATGGAGGAAAAACCAGATATAGGAGAAAGGGAAAAACAACCCAGTCACCGACACCTGTCTGTCCCCAAAAAATATCTGCAACTGCTCAAACTGAAACTACAAAAATCTGATTTGATTTTCCCTCAATTGGTCTGCAAAATCCTCTTCTTCATTCCGAGACCTTTCTGACAACATATAACACCCTATAGTTTGGACAAAATTTTCCCTCTGAATCATCCCTAACAAACTCCATCTACTGTGCATATTCAGTTTTGAACTTTTGAATACTTTGAAATATTTGAAATTATGCATTAATTCAATAGTTTTACTATTGAATAATATTTCATTTTAATACTTCAATCTCATTTTATATTACATGGATTCAATATCTTTTTAATACCATTTTAAAACCTTTTTCCCAAAAGTGACACGTGGCAGCCTCTGATTAGCCTACAGATCCACTGGGCGCCATGTGTTTGAGGTGCCACATGGACCAATGGCTTAATGGCTTATTGGTTAGATGGTGAGAATATTTCTATTAAGCCATTAAGTCAGCCCTTAGTTCTTGTTGAATTTGCACACTAGTTAACCCACTTGTTGAAATGAATTAAAATTTAAAAATATCTTAAATCTGCACATCTCACCAGAATGCACCAAGTGTCACCCTCTGATTGGTCCGTAGGTCCACTTGGTGCCACATGTCAATTTTTGAATGGTGCTTCTGAACTATATTTGACTTGCACCACTTGGCACCTACTGGGCGCCATGTGGCATCCTCTGATTTGCGGACTGATCCATTGGGTGCCACTTGTCATTTGTGCCATGTGGAGCAATGGCTTAGTGGCTTATGCTTATCTTCCTTGCAACTTTCTCATTAAGCCATTAAGCCATTCATCTATTTTGGCCACGTCGAGATTCATGCTAAAATCTGCATCCTCCTAAGCCCAGTCATCTGCCATGTCATCACTGTGGGTCTCACCAAAATTTGGGCGTCTTCTCCTTCGCCACAATTTTTGAGGCACCTCCTGAAGTCTTGGGCTTGCAGAGTCTCCTCTTTCATCTTCATATTACTAATTGTGCGCTTTACCTTATAAACCCTTATATCTCCCCTAGCGCATGCAATGTGGGATTAATGTTTCGAGTGTTTTTAAGGATTCAATGCATTTCACCCAAAATACATGGGACCCACCATAATAACTCCCCCATCCTACGTGGCCTCAAAGAGCACCATGCTCTTCATTCAAATATCATATAAAGCACATTCATATAAATAGACAATAAAATCTTAAACGCCACCAATGTGGGACAAACTGGTTTTGTATATTTCCAATCTTTTAGTTTCCATACCTTTCTACACTAGATCTTTTCGTTTAAACTCCAAGCAGCTCCATTAATACTCATAGCCTTTGTATTTGCAATGCTTTTCATCAGATTGCCTGAGCTCCATGCGCTGAATTTTGTTTTGGAGTTTTACCATCCTTTTAAGTACTTTGCGCAGCCTTCTAAGGCTTTGTTTTTTCAAAAATTTGCTTCCAACATGCTTAGCACTGGATGTATGCTAGCAGAGGCTTTGGATCTAGCTTTTACACCTATGAATTGCATTATGCTTGAGAGTTTCCAAAGCCTTATCGACAAATCCATTTTGAGCATATCTTGCAGTCATCGCATTTCATGAGACTCTTTGAGGCATCTTGTCAAACAGTTACACATGTGTCTTGTCTGTACTCCCACGAATGCATTGGCAGGGAGGCTATTGGCGAAGGTTTTTGAATTTGGCTTTACATCAGTCATTTTGCATTTGCTTGAAAGTTCCCAAGTCTTACAAACAAATCCACTTCATGCGCATCTTGCGATCACCACATTTCATGAGATGGCATTTCGTTAAGGTATCCTGTCAAATAGTTCAAGTGGCTTGTCTATGTTTCCAGTACGCTGCACTGGTCTCCCTTCCAATTTTATAGCATGGGAACTGCTATCTGCCTGCTTACACAGTCCTCCCCCATTTTGCGTGGACATCCTCTATGGATTGCGCAAGCTGTCCATCTTTTAGCAAATCGTGTTCCCCAAGCTTTGTTCAAATATGTTGCACAATCAAATCAATAACAACATGCTTATCTCCTCCATGAGGAATAATAATATCTGTATAATTCTTTGATGGCAATATAAAATCATCATATGCTGGCTTCACAAATTTGGAATACTGCTCAAGGACTGATCCTTCATCGTGATTTCTCTCAACTGCATCACGCCTTGTTCTCCTTGCAAGATGTGTATCAGCATCTTTCGAGTGGGCACACATCTTTGATGAAGTTTGAAATCATAGCTAGGAATATCAATTGACTTCCACTACTTTAACATCATCATGCAATCAAGTAGCTGCTTTGTGTCAAATGCATCTGGGTGATCAAAGTTATAATCAGAAACGTGCTTCAACTCTTCTTCACACAAAAGATGATAAAATGAATCCTAATTCACAAGAGCAATGTGTTAATCACGAGGCTGTGAAATGATGATGTTACAAACTATAATCTTTCTGGAAGCTATAGCACCATCAATCCCAATAACAAAAGGTTGCTTCTGCGCATCTACTTTGGTTTGTATCTGAAACCAATGAAAATCCCCTTTCAAACACGCGACATCTCTCTTTGCATGGTTTTAATTTTTTTCTTTTAAAACACTTAAAACTCCTCTTCCCTTTTCCAGTGTAATGTATAGCACATTAGTTCATTTTAAATCTAAATATATTGCATATACTTTGCAGAGCCTTTAGTTTCTTCATTTGAAATTGCCTTGGAAAACTTGTTTTTCTCTTTACTACATAGGCTGTCTTCTTATGTATTTTGATTGCCATGCAAGGATATCTAAAATGGGATGAGCGCAGATTGATACTCATATTGCATTTTGATCTGCTATCTATCTACAAAGATCTTGATATTTATTGATAACACATATCTTGAAAAGATAGAATCCAACAACTGGAACCAGATCTCCGATTGACAATTGCACTAAATCACCAATCATGGAGTCGTATATGGAAAATTTTTATCTGTAGCCATTTCTTGTAACCTTAATCACCCAAAAACAATCCATTGCAAATGGGAAATGAAGCATTGAACCGACGGTGCTTTTAATGACTTTCCTCATTTCTGCAAACTTAACTCATTAATGGCATCCGACCTCTGGGGCTAGATTTAAAAACTGACAAGATCAAGTAACTGGAATGTGGCGCTGGGTACACACCTTCCATGTCTAACATTCTTCCATACTGCTAAGTGACATCTGATGAAAGTAAATGGGTCAAAAGATTTTAATCACCCAAGTTGCCTATTCAGAACAATTCTGCAAATTACCTTGTTAAATAATGGTAAACACATTTGGTTTCGACTTTGAAAATAAGTCAAACGACTTCCTGAAGATCCAAGCTTCTAGATACTGGGAGTATGCTATATGAAGAATATGGATCCAGAAGGGTGCCTCTTGAAAATCATACAGGCACATTTGGCGGCCCCTCAAAGGTAGCCACTTGGAAATGCAGGAAACCAAAAACATAAGGAATACCGATTTCTGCAAATGGAAAGAAACTTGGAAAGTGTGCAAACAAAATCCTCAAGATCTGAAACCTTGCAAAATTGAAGAAAATTTGGTCTATAATTAAAGGCAACCATTTTCCTGATGTGATCAATCATGGTATTCAAGTTGTAACATCATGAACAGAGCCTCCGACCAAACTGTGCAACTGATCTGCATCAAAATGTTAGAAATTGCAAACGGAATCGGATTGGCAAATTGGACAAACGGATTCATCATGACTTGAAAATAATTAAGATAGCACATTTCCATGCCTAGAATATAGGGGATCTTTCAATTATCCATTTCACTCAACGAGGTGTGAAATTGTAAGACCTCAAAGTAGGTCATTCCAAAATCTGCATTTGACAGTTTGGCACACTGATAGAAACTGCAAATGGAATGGGCTTAGCAAACTGACCAAATAGACTTGTCATAAATTGAAGACGGATACTAAAAAATTATTTGACCTCTATAATGGAGTAAAAAAATAATTTTTTCAATTAGGTCACAAGGTCAAAATTTACAGTCAGTCAAACAGGGCTACTCAGAATTCTGATCAATTACACAATGCATGACAACAACAAACTACCAACTTTGAGGGGTTTGAAAACTAGTCAAAATATATCAAAATGACTTGGGATTTGAAACATAGGCTCTTTGATATGCATAATAAACATCCTTAAAGTGGCGGGCCATGAAACTCAATAAGACACAAGATAGTCAATGTGAACTGGGCATGTTACAACAAATTGACACTTAGGCAGAAATGCATATTTTGACAAGCGCTCAAAACAAGACATCACGAAATAACTCAAAACTTGAAATTAACGAACTGGGATGTCTTCAAATGCCTAAAAAAGGGTGATGACTACTTGATGTGCATGGAAAACTTCAGAATCTCATCTAGGAAAAATAGGCTCAAAAAGCACTTATGGGGGTTAAAATGCAAAATTTTAATATGGTACTTCAAAAACCCTTACTAATTTTTTTAGTCCCAACAACTCTCATATTAGAAAGAATGACACTTGTATAATTGATAGTGGTTGTTCTCACCACATGAATGGTAATAAAACCAAATTTGAACATCTTGAGCACTATGATGGTGGGGGTGTCTGTTTTGGGAATGATGAACCTTGCTATGTGAAAGGTAAAGGTTATATTTCTCTAACTGAAGGACTCAAATGTGATAATGCTTATTGGGTTGAAGGACTAAGGTGTAATCTACTAAGTGTAGCACAATTGAATAACATTGGTTTGAAGGTAGAATTCATGAATGGTAAGGCCAAGCTACTAGATGGTAAGGGAAACCTAGTTGAAACTGACAGGTAAACAAAAGGTAATCTATTCTATCTTGATCTCACTAAAAGTTCATGTTTTATTGCACAAGTAGAAGAAAGATGGCTATGGCATAAAAAAATTATGTCATGTGAATTTTGATAACCTGGTCAACATAAGAAAGAACAAAAGAGTAAGTGGTATTCCTATTTTGAAGAAACCTGAATTAGCAATATGCAAACAATGTCAAATTGGGAAGATGGGAAAAACTAGTTTCAAGAGAAAGAATTAGAATACAGAAGAAGTCTTGGAGTTAGTGCATACTGATTTGTGTGGACCAATCGGAAAAACAAGTTACACAAGAGAGAGGTATTTCATTCTATTTTTTGATGACCATTCCAGAATAATGACTGTTATGTCTCTCAAAGAAAAATCAGAAGCTTTTCAAAAGTTTAAGTGGTACCTTTCCAGAATTGAGAAGGAAACATGAACGAAACATAAATGCTTAAGATCTAATAGAGGAGGTGAATTCATTTCTAATCACTTCAATGAATTATGCAATGAAAGAGGAATCAAGAGACAAGTATCTTCCCCAGGTACACCACAACAGAATGGGATAGCAGAAAGAAGAAACAGATCTATTATGGATTGTGCAAGAACCTTGATGATTGAAAAGAATGTTGCTACCAAATACTGGAAGGAAGCCATCGAAACTGCAATTCACACCTTGAACAAAGTTCAACTGAAGAAAGGTACTGAGAAGGCACCTTTTGAATTATGGTATGGCTATAAAATCAATGTTCGTTATTTGAAAATATTTGGAAGTAAATGTTACATCTTGAAGGAAGAAAGAAATGGAAAATTTGATGTAAAAGGTGATGAAGGTATATTCCTAGGTTAATCCTATAAAAGAAAAACATATAAATGTTTGAACCTTGCTACTCATAAAGTCATAGAAAGTGTACATCAAAAGATTGACAAGTTTTCAGAGAGAAGTGAAGAACAGAGCAGTAAAGAGCCTGAAGAATACAAAAACTTTGTGTATTATGAACCTGATACTATACCTAAGACACATGTAATGGTGATTGGACAAAAACCATGTCAACCACTGAATTCATCAGCACAAACCTTTTTGCAACCTGTGCAACCCGAGATGTTAACTGAAGAAACAGAGTCACAGACAAAGGGAACCAAGACTCAGACAGAGGTGCCCGAGTCTCAGATAGTGGAACCCAAGTATTAGTTGGAAGAGAAGAACATAATATTTGAACATGGTGAACCAAGTGGATCAAGACCAGAATCAAAGAGGAAGGAACTTATACTTGCAAAATATGTCAGAAGGCATCATGCACCTGAGAAAATAATTGGATATCAGACAGAAGGTGTAATGACAAGGAACAAAATTAAAAGTACATGTTTGCTTAGTGAAATTGAACCTAGATCTATTAAATATGCATTGAATGATGAAAGCTAGATAGAAGTAATGAATAAAGAGATTGATCAGATAGAAAAGAACAAAACCTGGACTCTTGTACCTAGATCAAAAGACAAGAGTGTGATTGGTACTAAGTGGGTTTTCAGAAACAAGATGAATGAAAAGGGTGAAGTTTCCAGAAACAAAGCAAGATTAGTGTGTAAAGGATATGCTCAAGAAGAGGATATTGATTATGGAGAAACATTTTCTCCTATTGCAAGACTTGAAGGAGTCATAACTCTTCTGGAATATGCAACACATAAAGGATACAAGGTATACCAAATGGATGTAAAATCTATATTCTTGAATGGAATTCTTGAAGAAGAAGTCTATATTAAGCAACCTGAAGGTTTTTTTGATCCTAACAAAAGGAATATGGGTTGCAAACTAAACAAAGCCTTGTATGGACTGAAACAATATCCTAGAGCCTGCAATGAAAGATTTCATGGTTACCTAGTAAGTATTGGATTTTAGAGAAATAATGACAATAGTAGCTTGTACATCAAAAAAGAGCCTCAGAACAAGATACTATTAGCAGAGATATTTTTTGATGATATATTGTTTACTGGATATGATGATTTATGCAAATCATTCTTCAAAGCTATGAGTAGGGAATTTGAGATGTCTATGTTTGGTGAAATCAAATTCCTTTTTGATTTACAAGTTTATCATATGAAGGATGGTATCTACATTACCCAGTCTAAATACATCAAAGAGATAATGAATAAATTTGGAATGGAATATTCTAGACCAATTGGGACACCTATGCCTACTGGACATAAGTTTTCTAAGGATGATGATTCAAAGGAAGTAAATCATACTACCTAAAGATCTATGAGTGGTAAACTTCAATATGTTTTTCACACTAGACCTGATATTACATTAGCAGTTGGTATTGTTGAAAGGTTTTCAGCTAATCCTAGAGAGAATCACTTGATGGCTATCAAAAGGATTCTGAGATATCTTAAGGGTACTGAAGAGTATGGATTATGGTATAAGAAAGGAGGAAACTTTGATTTGAATACTTTTTCTGATGCTGATTTTGCATGAAATGTTGATGAAAGAAAGAGAAAAAGTGGCGGAGCATTATTCCTTGGTAAGAGATTAGTCTCTTAGACTAGGAAGAAACAAAATTGCATTTCTCAGTCTATAATAGAGGCATAGTATGTTGTTGCAGCAGTAAATTGTTCAAATATCATATGGTTCAAACAACCATTATATGGTATGAAGGAGGAAATCAAAGAACCAGTCATTATCTATTGTGACAACACTAGTGCTATTAAAATTTCAAAGAACCTTGTGATCCATACTAAGACTAAGCATATACCAATAAAGTATCATTTCTTGAGAGAATTGGTTTAGGACAAGGAAGTAAGGTTGGAATGTGTGAATACTAAAGAACAAATTGTAGACATATTCACAAAACCGTTACCTAAGGATGCATTATTGTATCTTAGAGGAAAGCTAGGGGTGATTCCCCTAATTGAGGCTCACTAATAGATAGATTAGTGATGCATCAACCAAGCTATAAAATAGATTTAACATGATGTAGATTGTTAGAGCTTATTGCATATGAATCGGTATAAAAAGGTACATTACAACTTCATTGGATATGTATTGGATGGTGTCTTTGGCATTGGTTGTTAAAGTAGGAGAGATTATTGATGTCATGCCAAAATAAATTATTAAGGGAAATATTATTGATGATAGAGAGAGAAATTTTATCAGAAACAAAGATTAATTTAAGAGGGAGAAATCTATATTTCAGTGATTGTGAAGAAAAAGGGAGTTTTCTAGATGAGGATCAGAATGAAGCTAAGGATATTAATAAAATATTATCCTTGTTACTGTAGCTCTACAATTCTTTGTATTATGACATGTTGTGTTTCCATCAATACCAAAGAGGGAGATTGTTGATGATAATTATTTAATTGTGTATTGTCATTGATATTTACACAAATGTAGTGTTGTTTATACATATGTCTAATCCTATCAAAGAGTAGTCAGTGTATGCCAAGATATCTCGAGCATTGAAGAAGACCAAAGTGATTTTAAGTTATAATCAAGTTCACTCGGGCATTACAGTAATGGTCAGGCATTGAATAGTTATAGTATTAACCGAGTTATGCTTTTAGTGTCATCCAACTAACAGCAGTTTATATTTTATGGTTAATTGGTTATATGAAGATGAAAAAATTAAGTTTTGTTATTTATTTGGAGGGTTATTCAAGCCAACTTGACAAGGCTTATCATATATATATAAGGTCAAGTTTGGATTGAATGTGTGTGAGTAAGAAACAAGATGTATGTGAATTTATGATATGAAGAGCGAAGGAAAAATAAAATGGGATTCTGATTAAGGAGAGAACATACAAAGCTGCAATAGAATATTCAATTAGTGAGGATCAAGTTTATAAATCCAGACATAGAGATCTGAATTAGCAAAGATAATTGCTTTGACAAATAGGTCAATCCATTGTTACTCTCTAACAATTGTAGCAGTGATCTAAAATCTCTTTACAAAGTAGACTTAACAATCTTTTGTAAATCCTCTCACAAGGTGACATTTCTACATTGAAGTGTTTGAAGACCTCTAACATGGCCACTCCTTATAGGGTGACTAAATCCTGTAATAGGGTCACACCTAACAGTATGCATTCTAACCTTTGACAGGGTTGGCTCGTAACATGGCTCACTTCAAAAGAGTGAAAAATAGTAACTAGTTGTAATTGGTGGGTTTTCCCATATTGGATTTCCATGTTAAATCTTGGTGTTATCTGTGTACATTTTATTTGCTTTATGCTTTATGTTTTTGCTATTAATCACTAAATGATAATCATAGTTAATATCTTAATATTTTCTATGTTAACCAAGTGAGAGTAGAATATCAGTGTTAACCGAGCAACATTGATAAGTTTGTTTAAGACATCTAAGGGACTTGGATATGTTTTTGTAGTAATTGATTCACCCATCCCCTCTCAGTTACTCAAATAATTTCCAACAGGTCTAAATTCAAAAGAAAAGGTCTTAGAAAATGCTATTGTATCTGTAAAAATTGTAAGGGCTTAAAGACTCAAAGAATTATTATCAAAATAGATGAGAAACATTGTAGGCAACATGGTCCCATTAAAGGGGTTAATGATTATCGTCGATTAGTAAGTTTTTCATTATATTATTTTAATAATTTATATACATAAGAAATCACTTGATGATAAGATCATGACCTTGGTTTATTTATGCTTATCATTTTCATATAGGTCCCTCCCTAGGGAACATGTTATGGACCACAACAACCTAGAGAATGTGGATTTCCAATGGGAGGAACATGTAGGTTTTAATATCAAAGCTGAAGATAATGATCCCATGGAGGAAGATGATCATACACTAGAAAACATAATTGAAGATGATGGTATTGTCACAACTGATCATGTGCCAAAAAACATAATTGAAGATGATGGTACTGGTGCAGCTGATCATGATGATCAAGATGACCTTGATGTTATTCATGATATACCTCTACTTGAGAAGGCATACGATCCCCTTTATGAAGGCTCCCAAACAAATCTTCTCTCCGTTGTATTATTGTTGGTGAACTTGAAGGTTATGAATGGTTTATCCAACATAAAAATCTCACGTATGTTAAGGTATGACATATATGTCATATTTTTCATCTAATTTAGTTGTAATTTCATTATAGTTAATAAAGGGTGAATCATGTACCATTAATATTTTTTATATTAAGAATTTATATTTTTATCCATAGATTGATAGGTGAGTTTTTGTTACCACCATCAAATATTTTACCTCGCTCATATCGAGAATTATCTGCCATAATGAAAGATATTAGAATGGAGTATCAAACAGTAGATGCATGTCCCAATGATCATATAATATATCATAAATAACATGATTTTGCAATAGAATTCCCTCAATGTCATATCAGTAGATATCAAGCTGATCAAATAAAAAAAAAGGTGCCTCACAAGGTTCTTCATTATATTCCCATAATTCCACGTTTGCAACGATGGTTTTGCATTTAAGGACATAGAGAAAAAGTGGCCACACTTTAAAGAAGAACCTCATAATCTCAAGGTTTCATTGGCAGTGGATGGTTTCAATCCATTTGGAGAGATGAGATTTGTTTAATCGGTGTGGCCTATTTTTGTTATCAACAATAACATTCCTCCATGCATGTCAATAAAGAGGGAGCACATAATGTTGGCAATGATTGTTCTAGGTATTTTTTCATTTAATAGTTATCTACATTAAATTATAAATACCACTGTAAAATGGTCATAATAATTATATAATATTTTTGTTAATTCAACTAGGTAAGTACCAAGTTAAAGATATGAATGTATATATTGAGCCTCTTATCATCGAGTTGGTGGAGCTATGAAATGGTGTGACTATGTATGACGTCTCTAGACCAAAAGGATAAAGAAAATTTCAATTCCATGCAATGCTTGTATGGACAATAATGATGCCCCATGGATAACACATTTTTGTGGCATGTTAGAGTGTTCAAACTGCGCATCATAATTATAATTATCAAAATTAACATATTTAATCCAATTATACATGATCTTGTAGGTCTTCAAACTGAGGGGAAATTTGCATGTCTTGTTTGTGGTTGGAAGATTAAATCTCATCCTTCAAAAAGTTTATGAAAGTAGGTGTTCGATGAGTATAGGCACTTCCTCCCTAGAAATCATAAATATTGAATTACCAAAAAATATTTTTTCAATGGGAAAGAAGAGACTACATCAAAGCCATGAAGAATGACACCTTGCCTATGGAAGTTGGAATATAATAAAATAAATCATGGAGGTAATGCCATTTCATCAAATGTTTTATATTTGTAATTTATATTTTTATATTATGTTTTGATTACTGATGATGTAATTGATGATCATGAAGCTTGTCAAGGCATTAATGACCACCTTCCAAAGGGACTAAAAAGTTATCCTAGACAATTTAGTAGGTTTCCCTACTACGAGTTGCTGCAAATCATGCATTTGTTTGATGCTATGCATATTGGAAAGAATATAACAGAGATTGTAGACGTAAAAAAATATTAATTTAATTATTAATTCCCTTTTATTTGTCTAAGTATTTAATTTAATAACAATAACATTTTTAACATTTTTTAGAATTTCTAACTTTTTTGGTGATAATGCGTGCAACGGGCTCTCCCTTCCCTGTGCAAAATGCTATAGATTCCCTCATGAGTGTGGACCCTCCTACACGCGATGCCCATCTTGCACACATTGCCTTCCTTTCTACAATGGGATATTTTGTGCTGTGTACCTCACCAATGCAGATTCCTTCTGCTGATGTGCAGTCCATTCTTGTATCTGCTACTGCGGTGACTAGGGTTTTGGCGATGAGATCTTCATCTATCCAGGCTTCTGGCATCGCTTCTTTGGTCTCAGAGGGTCTGGGGGATTCTTTTGCCAAGATTGTGTCCAAGCCTATGGTGGTTGAGAAAGGACCTAGGGTTTCTACTCTAGTTCCTATGTGTGGTTCTCTTTCTATCAAGATTTCTACTGAGGCTGAAGGGGATTTGGAGAACAATATTGAGGTTTTTAAATCCCACAGACTGATTTTCCATATTTAGGGATTCTGGCCTAGCCTTCCCCTATTGCATGACTGGGTCACCCATAAATTGGAACCATTGTTATTAGTAAATGTTCATATCTTTCCTATGGAAAAGGGGTTTTACATTGCAGAATTTGATGCTGCTAAGGATAGAACCAAGATCTTGTGTAATCACTTTTTTTGCTAGGAGGATGATAAATTTATGCTTATGGTAAATTCCTGACATCCTTATTTTAATCCTTCATATAAAGTCTTCATTAAGATCCATATATGGGTTAGAATCCCCAACCTTCCTCTTCATCTTTGGCATGATTCCATCCTTGAGGAAGTGGGCGAGGCTTTGGAGGACTTTCTGTTGTTGGATCATGATTCCTGCAATATATATAATTCTACATTTTCACACATTTTTGTTGATATTGACATTTCAAAGGGTCTCCTGGATGAAATCAAATTTGAATCAACCTTAGGATCTTGGACCCAAAAGCTTGACTATGAGGGTATTCCCTTTAGATGTAGAAAATGTTTTAAGACTAGCCACATTTCAGCCCAATGTGGCTTGGATTTCAAAAAAAAGAGATCTTCTCCTTCTTGGTGGAAGGGAACTTCCACCCAACATAACACTGTTCTAAAAGGCCCCTCTTAGCCTAGGAAGATGGATTCTATGTCTATTGGTGTTGAATCTTCTCTTTCTCCACTGGTTGTTGTTGATGGTGGGTCTGTTGATGATAATGTGCCTTCTGGTGCTGAACCTACTCCTTCTCCACTATTTTCTATTCCTGGTGGGTCTATGGGCATTGTTTTAGCTGGTTCTACTGGTGTTTATGTTGGTCAACTGAGAAGGGCAGTGAATCAGACAAATCAAAACTTAAATACTTAAAACTAAACTCACTGATTCACTCAGTAATACTGAATACAGTAAATAACCAAGTCACCAAATAGCTCAATAAATTAAACAACAATACATCTCATATATGTAAATAAATCATTCAAACTTAGCAACATCACATTAACTCATATAACTCCAAATTTAACTATGTTAACATCATATTTAACTCGGTTGACACCAGATTTAATGAGGAAACCCAATTTGGGAAAAACCTCTGTGGGAATGGTAACCCACAATAAAAATGTACCCTTCTGAAGTATGCTCAGTTAAGAACTTATCATGTTAAAGATTACAAACACATTTTCTCAATGTGATCCTGTTAGGGGATTTACCTAAGATTTGTTAAGATATTTATCCTGTTAGGAGTGACCTTGTTAGAGGTCTTTAAAAACTCTTTTGGAATGTCACCTAAGTCTAGGTTTTACAAACATGACTGTTAAATCTACTCGGTTAAGATATTTCTCTATTACAAATATTAATAAGAAATAGTAAACTTTGATCTGTAAATATAATAACTACCTTTTCTTCTAGCTGATCCTTTATGCTCAATTTAATACTGACATCACATACTCCATGTTGGAAAGATTGCTACAATGTAGACAATTGTTATTTTGTCATTGATGTAAAACCTTAACTAGTGAGACTATTGTTGTATGTTTGAGTACCATATCTATTGATTGATGAAGATTTGAAGAATAGGATAACAAGAAGACTGAGGAAATGGTTGAGTTATGAGTATACACCAGGGTAATTGTTCATTTGGAACTTTGGCAAAGTGATATGTTGTTTATCTTTAATTCATAGTTCATTGGAAGGTCGATGTCGAGCAAAGCAAAGTCGATGTTGAGCAAAGTGAAAGGTGATGCCGAGAAAAGTAAAGATGATGCCGAGCGCCAGTGAAATGCCGAGGGAGACAAAGAGAGTCGAGCAGCAGTATTTTATTAATTGATGAGATTTGAGATCTATGGCCAACATAGTTGATTTTATTGGGATAGGAATTGTTAATTAAGATTGGTCCACACTCATTTAATGCACGGGAAACCATTATTAACGCATGGATTCAATGTTTAATTAATGACTGTATTGGAGAAGTAAATTAAATGTAATGATGGAAAGATCCATTGGATCTGACCTAACCTAAGATCTATGATCTTGATTAAACAAAAAAAGATCTATTTGACCTAGATGAAGAGGTATAATATAACATACTATGGTTATTGTTATGTATCCGAGTGTAAGGAGAAGTTGTAAAGTTGTATGCAAGAGTATTGCATGGTTAATTGACTGATTGGAAAAACCTAGTAGAGAAGGTTGAGCAGAGAAGCGGAGAGATTGCTTGATGGATTTCTAAGTAGATCTGAAGTTTGAGATGAAAATGGAGGCCACTCAGTGAATTATCATTGGAGCTGAAACTAGATTCAGATTTGCAAAGTAAGTTGTATGTATCAGATCACACCTGCTGATTACTTTCTAACCATTGTATCAGTTCAAATCCTTTAACTAGGTTGACCTAACAGTCATTGTATAAATCCTTTGAACAAGGTGACATTTAGATTGGAATGTTCTAAGTCCTCTAATAAGGCCACTCTTGACAGGGTGATTAAATCCTTTAACCAGGTCACATTTGACAGTGTGTTTTGTAACCTTTAACAGGGTTGGCTCCTAACAAGGCATGAATTCAGAAGAGTGAAAATTTGGTAGCATGTTACTGGTGGTTTTTCCCATATTGTGTTTCCATGTTAAATCATGGTGTCAAAATGTGTGAATGTTTATGTTGTGTTTTACAGTTAAGTTTCTGTAAGCTTATTTCATTAGTACAGTAAACTGCACACTTTTGTTGTTTATTGTTGCCGAGAAGATCTGAGTTGTTGAAGTGGTATAAAGTTTTATGGGCACATCTAGACCTCAGGATAGATGATTCGCCCCCCTCTTAGTTATTCTAAATTCATTCTAACAATTGGTATCAGAGCTTTGTTCTCTTGAAAAATTTTGAAGGTACTTGGAGATAAAGATCAAGATGTATAAAAGGGACGGACCGAAGATTAACAAGGAAAACTTTCCTGCATGACAAAGTTTGATGAAACTTCACTTGGTTGGTATTGGTGATTTTGCTAAATGAAATATTGAAATAGAATATGTAGCCCCTACTGGAGTTATGAATGCTGCACAATTAAGAGAAAATCATGAACATAATCAAGCAATGTTGGAACTTGCATCATCTCTGAACTATCATGAATTTGAGGACATCAAGGACTGTACTAGCACAAAGTAGATGTGGGATTCTCTTCAAACCATCTATGGAGGTGATACAAATGTACTAAGAAAAAAATATGAAAGCTTGAGAGGTAAGTTTGATGATTTAAAAATGCAAGAAGGAGAAAATATAGTGCAATATTATGATAGGATAAAGGAAGTTGTAAATTCTATTATAGGAGATAAGGGAACCATTGATGGTGACACTATCATGAGCAAGGTACTGAGAAAACTTCTTCCTATTTATGTTATTATAGTACCTACAATTCAAGAACTGAGATGTACTCCTAACAACAATTTGACTCTGGAAAGTTTGGTGGGCAGACTTACTGCATTTGATATGTCAAATTTTGATAACTATACTCCACAAGTTGTTGAATCTGCATTCAAGTCCCAGATGGTCATCAACAAGTCAAGGAAAGGAAAGAAATGTGTGAGTAGTGATAGTGACACTTTAGATAATGATCTAGAAGAGCTTGAGGCACTTATGGCAAGGAGACTAGCTAGAGGAAAAGGAAAATTCAGAGGTAAACTTCCTATTATTTGTTTTTATTGTAACAAAGTTGGTCATATTGCTGCTAGATGTCCTAACAAGAATGAGAAAGATGAAAGAAGAGACAACAAGTACAAAGATATAAAGGATGACCGAGACTACAGAAAGTACAAGGATTACAAAGATAAAGGTAAGAAATCTTTTTATATAGCTGAAGAAGCTTCTGATAGTGAATCTGATGAAAATGATATAGAAGTTGTGTATGTTGCAATGAAAGATGATTCTGATGATGATGAGAAAACTGCACTAATTTCTTATATGAGTAAAGGTGATCGTTGGATCATTGACAGTGGTTGTTCACATCACTTGACTGGTGATAAGGAAAAATTTGAAATCTTAGATCAATGTAAGGGTGGATATGTTAAGTTTGGTAATGATACACCTTGTAGAGTTAAAGGGAAAGGATCAATTCAATTGACTGACAAGATTAGATGTGATGATGTGTATTGGGTTGATGATCTT
>MU223635.1:2912049-2924671 GCA_018584345.1 Thuja plicata | reverse complement strand
CTATTGATTGATGAAGATTTGAAGAATATGATAACAAGAAGACCAAGGAAATGGTTGAGTTATGAGTATACACTAGGGTACTTGATCATTTGGCACTTTGGCAAAGTGATATGTTGTTTATCTTTCATTGACAATTCACTGGAAGGTCAATGCCAAGAAAACCAAATTCGATGCCGAGAAAAGTGAAAGGTGATGCCGAGAAAAGCAAAGATGATGCCAAGTGCCAGTGAAATGTCGAGGGAGACAGAGAAAGCTGAGCAACAATATTTTATTAATTGATGATATTTGAGATCTATGGCCGACATAGTTGATTTTATTGGGATATGCATTGTTAATTAAGATTGGTCCACACTCGTTTAATGCATGGGAAAATGTTATTAATGCATGGATTCAATGTTTAATTAATGACTATATTGGAGAAGTAAATTAAATATAATGATGGAAAGATCCATTGGATCTGACCTAACCTAAGATCTACAATCTTGATTAAGCAGAAAAAGATCTATCTAACCTAGATGAAGAGGTATAATATAACCTACTATGGTTATTTTTATGTATCCAACTGTAAGGAGAAGTTGTATGCAAGAGTATTGCATGGTTAATTGACTAATTGGAAAAACCTAGTAGAGAAGGCTGAGAAGAGAAGCGGAGAGATTGCTTGATGGATTTCCAAGAAGATCTAAAGTTTGAGATGAAAATGGAGGCCACTCAGTGAAATATCATTGGAGCTGAAACTGGATCTAGATTTGCAAAGTAAGTTGTATGTATCAGATCACACATGCTGATTACTTTCTAACCATTATATCAGTTCAAATCCTTTAACTAGGTTGACCTAATAGTCATTGTATAAATCCTTTGAAAAAGGTGACATTCACATTGGAATATTCTAAGTCCTCTAATAAGGCCACTCCTAACAGGGTGATTAAATCTTTTAACTAGGTCACATTTGATAGTGTGTTTTGTAACCTTTAATAGGGTTGGCTCCTAACAGGGCATCACTTCAGAAGAGTGAAACTTTGGTAGCATGTTACTAGTGGTTTTTCCCATATTGGGTTTCTATGTTAAATCATGGTGTCAAAATGTGTGAATGTTTATGTTGTGTTTTACTGTTAAGTTTCTGTAAGCTTATTTCATTAGTACAGTAAACTGCACACTTTTGTTGTTTATTGTTGTCGAGTAGATCTGAGTTGTTGAAGTGGTATAAAGTTTTATGGGCACATCTAGACCTAAGGATAACTAATTCACCCCCCCTCTTAGTTATTCTAAATTCATTCTTACACTCCATTGATCTCTTTCTCAGACTGTAGATTCTTCAATCTATGTTTCTCTATTCTTCTCAATAAATGTTCTTCAACTTCTTCTTCTTCTTCCGTGTTCAATTCACTAGCCTCTGTATTCATAATTCTATGTTTTTTTCTCATTATTTATATAGAAATAATTTTTCCTCTTAATCTCCTTAATTTGATTTTTCTTCATTTGCGCTCATTCGTTCGATCATCTTCTTCATATTTCATAACTCGGTAAACTATTTCACTTTTACCTCAGAACTTGTACTTTTCTTGGAACTCTTCACAATTTTGTTTATCCACTTGATATTTTCCTTATATCTTCTCATTGAATTTTCCTATTTTTAGATCTTGTAACAAACATAATTTAATCATTTCCTCATCCATCTCATCATCGATTCACATTAAATTTGATCTTATCATCATTTACAATCAATATCATGTACTTGGTAAAACTTGCTTTGCAGCTCGGTAACTGACTTCATTCACTTCTTAGTGTATAACTCATCTTTAGTGTCTGGTTCTTGAATTTCACTTGGTGTTCGGTAACTATAATTGACTCACATAACATTCTACCGACTGACTCTGTCTAGCTCAATAAAGTAACTCTTTCAGTCATAACTTTAATTCTTTGTAATTTCTGACTTGATCAATCAATTGTACCGATTTGATAACATCAAATATAGTAGAGAAAAATTATATCATCATTACTTCATCATTTCCTAATCTATATTTTTCACTCATTTAACTTCTCTTAAATTATGGTAACATAATAAAAATTAATTAATCAATTGCTTGACATCAATAACAAAACAATAACTGATCTAACCAATTCTACAATCATGATACTCGATATTCATCATCTGCATCAAATATTCATCAGTTAATCAACAATATCCCTCTTTGGCATTGATGGAAACCACTATAACAGTGTTATAGCAATTTATGATGACAACTCTCAAATACATAATTGTACTCCCTTTGAGTTGATATTTCTATTTCCACTTTGATATCTGATCTGAATCCCCCTCTTGGATAAATATTTTGTTTCTATAACATACAATCTTATTATCCTTCATGAGTAAATATTAGCAATTCATTCTCTCACAATATTTCCCTTAAGGATAAATGACATCAATTCATTCTCTCCCTCTTTGACAATAATGCCAAAAAAGTCATACTTCTAAAAACTTGTTCCAGTAGTGGATTATACCTGACATGTACTCATAAATCATTACATACAAAAATATTTTCACAACTTTAGGAATCACCTAAAGTGTGTCATACTAACATCAATTTAGAAATAGATATTCTAATAAAATATAGAATTGATGCATCATGCCTCATGCTCTTTAGTGAACATTGATAGGGGAAGAACCCCTAATTTACCTCTGAGATACTCAAAAGCATCTTTAGGTAGTGGCTTTGTAAAGATATCAACCAATTGTTCTTTTGAATTCACATATTCCAATCTCACATTCATCTCTTGAACTTGTTCTCTCAAGTAGTGATACTTGATAAAAATATGCTTGGTCTTTGAATGCATAATTGAGCTCTTTGATATATTCATAGCACTTTTATTATAACAAACAATAGTAATCTATTCTGTGATATCATCTTGCATACCTTCAAGTAGTTTCTTAATCCATACTATGTTTGCACAATTCATAGAAGTAGCAACATATTCAGCCTCGACTGTAGACTGTGAAATGAAACTTTGTTTCTTGCTCAACCATGTAACCAATCTTTCACCTAGAAAGAATGCACCTCCACTAGTAATTTTTCTCTCATCAACATTTCCAGCCCAATCTACATAAGTGTAGACTTGTAGATCAAAAGTACCTCCCTTTTTGTATAGTAAACCAAACTCTTTTGTGCCTTTCAGATATCTTAAAATTCTTTTTACTACAGACATATTGTTTCCTTCGGATTAGAAGAGAATCTTGCAACAATTCCAACAACGTGTGCTATATCAGGTTTACTGTGAACAACATGCTACAATTTACCAATCATGGATCGGTAAAGAGTATTATCCACCTCTTATTTTTCATCCTCTTTAGAAAATTTACATCCACTAACCATAGGTGTTCTAACAGGATTGGAATCTTCCATACCAAAAGTCTTAAGAATCCCTTTGCTATACTTGGCTTGTGTAATATAGATCCCTCTAGTAATTTTCTATATTTTTAGACCTAGAAAGAATTTAATCTCTCCAATCATCGACATTTCAAAATTTTTTCTCATTTCATCAGCAAATCCTTTACATAAAGTTTTATTGCCTCCAAAAGTAATATCGTCAACAAAAATTTCAGCAATCAAAACTTTATTATCATTGTCACATTTCAAGTAAACATTACTATTATCACTTGTTCTTTGAAATCCTATTTTGATTAGATAAGAGTGCAATCTCTCATACCATGCTCGGGGTGCTTGTTTCAAACCATATAAAGATTTATGTAACTTACATACCTTGTTCTTCTTGGTGTTCTCAATAAATCCTTCAGGTTTCTCAATGTATACTTCTTCAAGTATCCCATTAAGAAATGTATACTTAACATCCATCTAATATACCTTGAATCCTTTGTTAGTAGCATAAGCTACAAGTATTTTAACTCCTTCCAATATAGCAATAGGTTCAAAAGTCTCTCCATAGTCAATACCTTCTTCTTGTGCATAACCTTTGAAAACCAATCTAGCTTTATTTATGATAACTTCTCCATGATAATTCAGTTTGTTTATGGAAATACATTTAGTACCAACAAATTTTTTGTCTTTGGGCATGGGTACTAATATCCATGTCTTTTTCTTCTCAATCGATCATACTCTTCTTTCATTGTTTTCGTCTTATCTTCATTATCTAGTTCTTCTTTAACTTTCTTAGGCTCAAATGTAGATATCAAACATGTATTGTCTCTTATCTGGCTTTGGATCATCACTCTAGCATCCTTATTTCCAATAATCTTGCTTGAGGAATAGTGCCTCCTCACATACTTTGCCAAAATAGGCTCGGTAGCTCTTAGTTCTTCAATATGAACATTCAGTTGTGGAACTCCTTGTTCATCTTCCTCCTCAGTAGGTGCTCTCGGTAAGGTATCAAGAACACTAGGTTGAACATATTATTTTTTTTCATAATCTTCTAGTTCCTTCTTACTATCATCATCATTCCTTTCTAAAATTCATCAATTCTTACATTTGCACTTTCTACCATTTCGTTAGTAACCTTGTTCAAACATTTGTAAGCTTTAATCCTTGTAGAATATCCAAATAATATCCCTTCTTCTCCTTTTGAATCAAACTTCCCTTCTCTAGAATTTTTTAGAATATAGAATTTGCTCCCAAAGATTTTAAGTAACTAACATTAGGTTTGTGTTCATACCAGATTTCATAAGGTGTCTTGTTGGTACCTTTCTTCATTTGTACTCAGTTTAATGTATAAACAACATTACTCACAACTTCTCTCCAAAAGTTCAGTGATACTCCTTTTTCAATCATTAGTATCCTAGCACAATCAACAATAGATATTTTTCTTCTCTCAACAATCCCATTCTATTGTGGTGTCCTCGGTGTTGATAACTGTCTTTTAATTTCATTCTCATTACAAAACAATGTAAACTCATTAGAAGTAAACTCACCTCCTCTATCAGATCTTAGACATTTCAATTGTCTTCCAGTTTATTTTTCAACTTGGGCCTTATACCACTTAAACATTTGAAATACATCAGATTTATCTTTTAAAACATTACATACATCATTATATAATAATCATCCAAAAATAAAATAAAATATCTATCTCCATAGTAGCTTTGAGTCCTCATGGGTCCACATAAATTAGTATGTACTTAATCCAAAATTCCTTGTGTAACATAATTCTTGCTTGCAAAAATAGATTTAGTCATCTTACCCATTTGATATTCTCTGCACATAGAATTCTCAAGTTTTTCTAGTCTCGGTAGTCCTCTTACTCTACTCTTCTTACTCACTTTGATTAAGTTGTCAAAATTAACATGATTGATGTAAGTGTTCCAAGGCTTGCTAGCACTGCAACTAAGAGACCTAGCTTGTCTCTTCTAGGAAGCTAATCTCCTCTAGGTCCTAAATTTTATTAGATGATTAGCTAAGTCCAATTTCAACTCTTCTCTAAGAGTTCTCCACTCATGTGCTTCACCCTGAAAGACTAACACCCTTAGTTAGTTCAAATCTCCACTTCTCCTACTTACACTTAGAAGAGTCTAAGTGTCAATTTCCACACTAACATTCATGAATCACTTGTAGGGGTGTCCAACACCATGTAGGCATTGCATTTGATCAATTTTGAATCCATCTTGAGGGATATCCTTCCCATTTGTAGTTGAGTCCAAGTTTGTGTCTTCAAGAGGCCTAATTAGGCTTATCTCCTTATAGCCCTTGACATTGTGTTTTTCTCACTTCTTGCAAAAATTTTCCAAAGAAATAAAAATTATAAGACCATATCCAGATACCCTTTTCCATTTCACAAAGGATTTTTTAATTCTCAAATCCCTAAGTCATCTGTACATGGGGTTTCTATAAACTAGGTCTTATAGGGCTAATAGGCCTAAAATCTAGGACAGTCTGCAACACTATGCAAAAATTGCTCAAAACTTGTCTTCACTGATTGGTATGAACTTGACCAACTCAATGTGTCAAAGTAACTCTAAACCCTAACTATAAATGTACTCAAACCATACAGTACTATCTTTCCCTACATATGAATGCTCACTGTTAATCCTCCAAACCACTAACCAGATAGTGCATGCTCGCCTAGGGCTTGGGTCTAAAAATAGAAAATTTCACTTATAAGACTCCTAAATCTACACTTATGTACATTATTGACTCCCCTAACATTTTTATCTACCCTTAGGTGTTTCCCATGGTTAGATTTCATGAGGGAGCCATGACATGACTGACTGGTCAAGACAAGATCAGTGAACCTCATAGTTTCAAGACATTTAACTACGATTGTATACTATCTCTAATCAACTAACTCACTGAATGAAAAGTGAGTTAGTTGATTAGAGATAGTATACAATCGTAGTTAAACCATTAGATGCAATCACTCAATCCATTCAATGTGATTGTTTCAAGGAAATGCTCGGGATTACTAAAAACTCAGGATTGCAGAGCTATATTCAACCTCAACTTGTTACAAATCAAAATCTAACTGCTTGATTTGAGTCCTTCTCTTCATTATATACCTTATTCCACCATTCTAGGGCCTTTTTTTTTATTCCCCACTCCTAGTTTCAAGGAGAATCCGATGTAACCATGTTGCATGCAACATTTTCAATTATTGCAAATGTTGTCATGACAACAATTTAGCAAATTTTGGCATCTTTTCAATTATGCCTTCTCCCTACATTTTAGGACCTCTAACCTATCCATTTCAAGGATCCAAGATCATTTAAGGCCCTATGACATCTCTATTTCCTCAATTATGAGTTTAGGACACATTCATGACTCCAACCTCACATTTAACAACTAAGCCTAAGAATTTGAAAATACTACTAACAATGGATATTAATGTGACCTTAGTCCTAATGACTAACTCACTTAGCCTACATTTCAAATACCTACTAAGGTCCAAAAAAAAATAACCTATCTTGACTTGGCTACTATCAAGTACAAGCCAAAATGAAAAAATATGGAGGTTAGCCTAGGTGCTCCTGCACCAATGACAAAGCCTTTTGTGCCATAACCAAACATGTTCAACTTTGGAAAATAGGAAACTCTTCATAGAAGTATCAAAATAAAATAAATTACCTCTAGATTGTTCTCCAGTAGCAATTAGACTATCCTTCTCATCAAATGCTTTCACCTTTCCATATTGAAATTCCATCCAGTGACCTGTATTGTTTAGTTGTGCAACACTCAATAGATTATACTTTAATCCTTCAACCCAATAAACATCATCACATCTTGTGTTATTTAGTATAATTATGGATCATTTTCCTTTCATAGGATATGGAGCATCATTACCAAATATAACATAACCTCCATCATGATTTTCCAAGGAAATAAACTTAAGTGTGTCACCAATCATGTGATGTGAACAACCACTATCTATAATCCATTTTTCATTCTTACTTACTTGTGATATTAGGGCTATGGGTTCTTCTTCATCAAAATCATCTTTAATAGAAACATAAACAACTTATTTTCCATAATCAATATCAAAAGAATCATCATCTCTTAGTCCTTCATTAGCAATATGAAAAGATTTCTTACATTTGTTTTTGTAGTCTCTATATCTCCTGAGTCATTTGTTTTGTTTTTCCTTATCTTTCTTTTCCTCGTTATCTTTCTTAGGATAGTTAGATGCAAAGTGACCAATTTTATCACAACTAAAACATTTCAAGGGTAACTTACATTGGTATTTTCCTTTACCTCTTTGTAGCCTTGTAGCCAACAAAACTTCAAATTCTCTTTCATTCTCATTGCATTCAGTAAATAATTCTTCAAGACCTTTAATGCAACTATAAAATTTCTCACTAGCACTTCTCAAATATCCATCTCTGGTAGCAGCTTCCCTATCTTTTCCAATCTTTAAAGAAAACTTTATTGTAGATTCAATCTTAGAAGTAGCAGGAAAAATATTGTTAAAATCATTTAGCTCAAATGCAGTTTACTTACCAATAGTAGCATCTAGTGAAACATTCATTTGGGGTATAGATCTTAGCTCTTATATGGAAGATACACAAATAGCATAACTCGGTAGCAGGTTTCTCAAAATTTTTCTTGTAACATCATCCTCCTTTATGATCCCACCAGCTCCTCTGATAGAATTAACAATCTCCTTAATTCTTGTACTGTACTGTATTATGTTCTCTCCTTCCTTCATCCTCATAGAGTCAAATTTACCTCTCAAACTTTTCTTCTTTAGCCTTCTGAACATGTTGATCTTCACTATAGGTCAAAATAAGTTTATCCCACGTTTGTTTCAAAGTAGTGCAACCTTCAATTTCATCATATTCCTAGTCACTAAGTGTAGAAGCAATCTCAATCATAACTTGTGTGTGTTCTTGGTTTTGTATTTGCTCACTAATAGTCAAAGGTGCAGCAGTCGATGCTACATATTCATTATCAAGAAAGTGAAGTGCATACTCTCCTACTCCATACACATGCAACGTCATTCTACTTTTCCATGTAGAGAAATGATCCATATTCAGCTTTTGTGCTTCCCTCTTATACATCTTTAGATCTTGACTCAAGTTCTTTTAAAATTATCACTTTAGAGTAACTTAGCTCTGATACTAATTTTTGGTTCATTGAGACGGGGGTGAATCAGAAAAATCAAAACTTAAACACTTAAAACCAAACTCACTGATTCACTCGGTAATACTAAATATAGTAAATAACCAATTCACCAAATAACTCAATAACTTAAACAATAATACATCTCATATATGTAAATCAATCATTAAAACTTAGCAACATCATATTAACTCATATAACTCTAGATTTAACTATGTTGACATCAGATTTAACTCAGTTGACACCAGATTTAATGGGGAAACATAATTTGGGAAAAACCCCTATGGGAATTGTAACCCACAATAAAAATGTACCCTCCTAAAGTATGCTCAATTAAGAAGTTATCTTATTAAATATTACAAACACATTTGCTAAATGTGACCCTGTTAGGGGATTTAACTCATATTTGTTAAGATCTTCACCCTATTAGGAGTGACCTTGTTAGAGTTCTTTAAACACTCTTTTGGAATGTCACCTAAGTCTAGGTTTTACAAATAAGATTGTTAAACCCACTTGGTTAAGACATTTCTCTGTTACAAATATTAATAATCAACAATAAACTTTGATCTGTAAATATAGAAAATACCTTTTCTTGTGTCAAATCCTTTATGCTCAATTGAATACTGGCATCACATACTCCATTGATCTCTTTCTCAAATTGTAGTTTCTTCAATCTTTGTTTCTCTATTATGTTCGGTAAATAGTTTTCTTCAAATTATTCTTCTTTGTTCAATTCGCCAGCCTCTATATTCATAATTCTCTATTTGTTTCTCATTCTTTATATAGATATACATTTGCCTCTTAATCTCCTTTATTTTATTTTCCTTTATTTTCACTCAACCATTTGATCATCTTCTTCATATTTCACAACTCGGTAAACCATTTCACTTTTACCTCAAAACATGTAATTTTCTTGGAACTCTTCACAATTTTGTTTAACCGCTTGATATTCACCTTAGATCTTCTATTGAATTTCCCTATTCATAGATCTTGTAAGAAACATCATTTAAATCATTTCCTCATCCATCTCATCACTGCTTCACATTAAATTTGATCTTATCATCATTTACAATCAATATCTTGTACTTGGTAAAACCTTCTTTGCAACTCGGTAACTGACTTCATTCACTGCTCAGTGTCTAACTCATCTTCAGTTCTCTTTGCTTGAATTTCACTCAGTGTTCGATAAATATAACCGACTCACATAACATTTTATTGACTGACTCTGTCTAGCTCGGTAAAGTAACTCGTTCAATCATAACTTTAATTCTTTGTAGTTTCTGACTTGATTAATCAATTGTACCAATTTGATAACATCAAATATATAGTAGAAAACAACTATATCATTATTATTTCATAATTTTTTGATCTGTATTTGTCACTCATTTAACTTCTCTTAAGATATGGTAACATAATAAAAATCAGCTAATTAATTTCTTGACATTAATGACCTGAATCTACTCTTTCTATGTTGGTTGTTGCTGGTTGACATCAATGACCTAAATACATTTCCTCAAATGGAAGATGGACTGTAATGCCCAAAATTTATATACAAAAACGCAACATTTTTTTTTTTTTTTTTTAATAATAAATATAACATACCATTTTAACCCAATTAGAAATTCATGGTTCTACTAATTATAATAACTATCAATAACACAAGATGGAAATGGAGCAACTTTAAGCAATAGCATTTCATAGCATTCAAATGTCAATCACACGAAGATGTTGCATACCTGAGTTTTCTCCCTTGCCTGTGGATCATATTCTCCTTGCCTCTCTATTTCCTGCATCCTTATATATTTCTACACAACTAGACGAATGATGTTAAATTCATTTTTGGTTACATACACAATCATAAGATAAGCTAAGACAATATCATAGCTAAATCAATCATAAGATATTTCAACCAAGTTTCGTAATGAGAATGCAACGATGCAAAAATTATTGGTAGGGGGTGTCAAAATCCAGGAAACACTCAGAAGTACAAGTCCTAAGGGCCAGACCTAATGCCTCGGGGGCTCATCATAGATGGCCTTGCCTACGTAACTCGCAGAGACATCGTAGTTCGGGTTAAACTTTAAACCAATCTTTTAAGGAATGGTAGGAGTGGGTAGAAAACACTAAATCAAGTGAGGAATGACCTATTTATAATTATTCATATATATGGCCACCCTACCCTTCATGGACCCAAAACTCAGAACATGAGGGCAATCATCACTAAAGTCCTCCTCAAGGAACCATAATGCATAAACAATTAAATTACTCCCAATAATTTTATTAATTGCTAAGGACAATCAATATTAATGACACAATTGGCATTTCTTTGTTTTCTCATATGCACATATACCACTTGACTAGTTGTTGACAAGGACTGATAAGACAGTGTAGCTTTTTCCTCAACAAGATCCTAAGATGACAAGGAAGATCTATTTAAAAATCATATTGGAGAAATTGATTTACATAACAAGACTAAACTAATAAACAACATAACACTATATGCATTATTCTTGGTAAAAAATTTAATTAACAATAAAACTTATACACGAATTTAGATATGATAAGACTTGATTTACAAAATCACCTACATTAAAAAATAGAAAAGAATCGAATACCCCGTAAGTCTAAAGGAGTAAGTAATATTTCAAATCCTAAATGTAACATCGTTAATAACTGGGAACTAATAATTTTTTTTCTAAGTACAAACATTCCCTTTTACTTAAACTAAGATAAAATGAATCTGAAAACAAATGAAAGCCCTACCTGTGCACTGTCTAGTAGATAAAATGATAAAATGTTAACATTGTGTAAAATACCGATTCAAGAAGCTGGGCATTAAGTCATTTAAGCTCATATAGCGAAAGCAAACTGGTAAACAATGTGTGAAAGCAGATTCATATCTTAATGGACATGGTAGAGAGTCAAAATTGAATAAATGCTGCATCCAACAAGCTGACTGCCGAACGGGGTAGACTCAAGTGGCAAATGTAAACTGATAGCGAAACTCGACACCCAAGTTCAAATCATAGCAGATATGATAGAGTTAAAATTGAATTAAATCCGATTTCAATTCTGGTAGATATTTTATAGAGTTAAAACTAGGTAAAAAGACCCATCCAACAAGCTGAGTTACGCCAAGGCAAACTCCAAGCAAAGATAACTCTTGGCCGTAGCATCGAAGCCAAAGGTTGTCCGAAAAGAAGAAAATTACAAAAATAAAAAAAAACATAAAAATACTCGACATAAACGCCATTTGGGTTTGATAAGCCCTACCTAAATAAGATGCAACAAATACCCACACCCACCAGAATCTAATCCCAATGGTGTATGCTTAATACATAAAATTTGAAAACCCCAGAACTAATAGCTACAAATAAAAAACCAGAATTCTTTTTTTTTTTTTTAATGAAAAAGATGAATGAGATCAAGGTTTCGATACCCATTGAGTGAGGTCGACATTGAAGTCGTACAAAGTGACGTGAGCAGCCGTAGTGAGAATTTCTTCGACATGGCAATCGATTCGCTCTCTCATTCTCAGTTATGTCACATTCGGCTCAATAATGTTCTTTGTTGCATAAGAGGAGAGATCTGAGCGTCTATGCCCTGCTGTTTCTGTTTGTGGGCTTAACTTTCCTTCCCAATTGAAAAAGCGGTAGCAGTGTGTGATTATCCTATCGCTTCATCGTATATGGCTCCCATAACTGCCCTAGCGAGATCATAGCTCTCATTCCCAAATTGCAAATTTCCACTTCCATGTATAAAATCCAATCCAGCAGTTATAAAATTCCACTAAAGGATTCAATTAGTGTAACCATAAAAGTCAATTAAGTAATAATATACATGATCGAAACTCTAATTGTAGATATTTGACACATGAAATTTGGTTGTTTCGAGCACACCCAAATACCCAGAACATCCCAGATTGCCCGATCCTCTGAAAACCCCTCCAAAGCTTCCCTCCATTCTTTTTGTCGCGCCCCCCAAAGTGGTCACTTCCCATCTACTCCCCATCCTTTTTTTTTTTTTTTTTAAAGTTAGCTGAGTCTACATCTCAACTATTAAATACG
>MU223635.1:2840531-2891337 GCA_018584345.1 Thuja plicata | reverse complement strand
CTTATCCTGTCACTTCTACAATATTGTATCAAATCCTTAATTACTGCAGTACTCTCTGAAACTACTCACAAAGTTTAATTCTCCCCTTAGAAGAAGCTTGCAAATAATTAAATAGCTACCTTATAGCTAGTATGTTTAATATGCCTTAAAAATTAAACATAAAAGAGTGCATACAATAAGCAAAGAGACAACAACAATGTAGAAAAAAATTGCACTGTATTTTTATTCATATATTCTTCTTCAAGTACATATAAAGGCTTAAAAGCTCAAAACATAGACAAAAATCAAAAGGTCTCTCTTCAATTACATTTTCATCCTTGTTTACAATTAAAACTTTGGTCCTATATATAGGTCCTTAACCATCTTGGAATCCTTTATTTTAGGATGCAACAAGCTTTGGATGGTTTAAGGAACCTAACCCTAAAAGAACATAAAAAGACAAAATAAGAGAATTTGGAAGCGGTGGGAGGACAAAAATAGAGGATGTAGATCTGATATTCTTTATCTCTTCTAGAATCTGGTGCCTTTGTCTAATAGTATTTAGGATAGCTTCTGATGGTTACATTAAGACTGAGTGACTGCCATTATAGGCTAACCTACACTCATCTCTATTTATAGCTAACCTCCCTGTGCTCATTGATCAGGCGCCAAGTGTTCCCTTCTACTCTTCATCTAGAATTTCCTCTTCAATTACAGACTTCTTCTTTGGCCTAGTCATCAGCTCCCGTGCTGTCACTTCATCATCTGTTGGCCTCTTGAAGTCCTGAGTGCCCTATACTTGTACCTTTTATCTCTCCCATCTGACATATGTGATGCTCTTAACGTCCATTAAAAACTTATTAATGTCAGTTTCAACCTTGAAGGCCTCATCTAGTATCTTGTTAAAACCCTCAATATCTAAATCTGATCCCAAAATAAATGTCTCATTATTAGGAATTTTGTTGTCAAACTCATTCCTCCAGGCATCTAAGGCCTTTACCTAATCCTCTTCTCCTCTTAGGGAAGGAACAAATCTATTAAAATCTGCAGAAAAGAGGCTCAATTTAACCTCTATTTGATTCAATTTGCCTTTGAAGAATGAGAGAGCAACACTAACGTTTTTGATCTCATCTTCCACCTTTGTTACTATCTCAGGCAAATATGATCTTAGGGTTTGCAAAGAAGCAAGCTTTTCAAACAACTGCACCCTGGTAGACCATTTGGCAAAATAGGGGTTCAATATAGCAAGGTACCCCATTACCTTAGCATGCAAAGATGACAACTTATTATAAGCATTAATGATAACATCAGTTTGATCCTTTAATATATTAATCCTATGTTGTATAATGCCTCTCAATACATTCAAGGAAATTTCATTTTTCTTCTCTCCTACATCATCTTTCTCAACTACTTCTTCTGACTTTGCCTTTTCTTAAATTTGCAAAGGTTGTTGAGCAGGTACATATACTACCTTAGGCTTCTCCTCTAATTCCTTCATTAATCTTTCAATCACCTGACCTTGCTGGTGTTTCTTGATATGGCACAACTCTCAGTCTTTGGCCAATGCACTGGTCTCTTCTATCAATGTGCTACACTTATCAGACAACTATTTAGTCTTGTCCTCATTTAAGTGTGCCCAATGTGTCATGATCTGGGATATTTCCAAATCCTCTATATTCTGTATTGACCAGACCATTTGATTATTTACCATGTTTTCTTGAATGTTTACTAGCTGAGGCTTCTGGTCCTTAGGGAAAAGGCTCCACATGGCAAAGGCTTGAGATTTTGGGCTATACCCAAATCCTTTAATCATATCCCCCATTTGCACCTCACTTGCCATCTTCAAATCTGGCTTCTTTCGTATCTGATCAATTATGAAGGTAGAAGCCAAATCCCAACCCTCAGCAAGCAATATGCCACTACTCAATACCATTTTTCTAGCCTCATCAGGTGAGATGTCCTCACTGTCTGGGCATATGATTGTAGGGCTACTAGGGCCTCATTTGTCACTGTCTCCTCCCCATCAACATTTAACTGAGCTCTAATTTGTTCCTTTTTGTACCACCTTAGGAAGTCTTTAAACTCCTCATTTTTGATGAAATTATCATCATTTAAAAACTATTTTTGATGTATCAACCTTTCATCAATACAAGCCTTAAGAGGTAATTCAACATTTTCCTCCATATCAGGTTGCTTTTTCTTGCCTTGCCTAATCAATTTTCTTAGGTTATGGTCATATAACCTATTCCCAGGAACTAGGGCACTTGCTTTATCTCTTTTCTTTTCTTTCCTCTCAAATGAAGGCTGGCCTACTTGTATTTTTTAGCTTTTTGGCTAAAGGCTCCTCTACATCATCAAGTTGTTTGGCCTCTGTCAAGTCAACAATGTGGCCCTCAGCTCCCTACAACTGTGGTATCTCTACAACATTCTGCTGAGGTTGAACATATCTAGCTAGATGGGCATAGTTACTATCACTGCTACTATCATATTCATATTCTGAATGATCTGGCTCTTGGGCTCCTTTCTTGTCAAGAACATTATCAAGCTGTTCACAAAGCATATAAAAATTGTGAATCATGGCTTTGATTCTGTCAAAATATGGCAAATCAGGATAGAATCCTCCAAAAGCCAATCCATTTCTTTTGATTTTTGTCTGTAGTCTCAGTAATTCCTGGATCCTCTCCCTTTTTGTCCTGATATCATCTTCATCAAGAAGATTTCTTGTTGCATCTTCTTCAATACACTCACAATGGAAATTTGTATTGGGGATTGTGGGTGTATATAGCTTTCTGACTCCTGCCATAAAACCTTTAGGATCAATGTATTTGTATGAGGCTGCCTCCATTCTGCAACTTTCTAGCCACTGGTTGACTGAATCAATGGCACCTTTGCCAATAGTAAAATTAGAAATTCTGAACTGTCTAGGGGTTAAGGTCCCCTTCCTGTGTGGTGCAAAGTGTTCATTATCTGTTAATAGCAATTGCCATATAAATTCCATGGCAGCAACTCTTGATGGCACATGGTAAGGCAAGATATGGGGTGGATGTATACATCCATATACCCTTATTATGGTAAAATTCTCTTCAAGGAAGAAATCTCCCCAATTATGGTCTCCCTCCCATTTATCTAAATATTCATTAGGCCTTAGTAGTTGCATAATCTTAATTGGGAGCCTTGTCCAGCTGATGCCCATGCTTTGTATTAATGGATATACAATCCAATTCTGCAATGCACAGTAGTCATAGTCCTTGGATGTATAATTCCAAATCTTTACCCATAATTAAATGGGATTAGTTTCATCTTGAAAAACCCTTTGAGGACTCAAGTTGTTTACATCCATGATTACAAAATTAAAATGCAATAGGAGATGCATGAGGATGGAGTAATGTAAGAACTTGGGTTCTTTCTCCTTAGGATCCTTCATCTTCTTCTGAGTTGCTACTAATCCCTCATGCATATTATCAATGATATGTTGTATATAGTCATAGCTGGTGGTAGAATGCACCTCTTGTAAATCCAATGCCATCATCAATATCCTGACATTAATCTTCTCAGCTTCCCCATCTATCCCTAGCACTCTACACAGGGCATAGGCGATGTACTTAATGTAGAAATGAAGATCCTTGAAGTAATAAGGGCTTGTCTGAGATATAGGATCAAGATGTTTTCTTACCTCCTTGAGCATGTGCTTCTACAACTGTCCCCTAGAAATACATGGTTTTAAGTTATACCTCTCTTCTTGCCTAGTCATGTTAATTTTGGTGGACATGGTACTATACAAGCCAAAAGCTTGCATAAATAAATTTCTATTCAGGATGAGTAGGGCAGTGCCATCATTCCTCTTAATTGTCTTAGACAAGACATCATAATGACTGGTGAGGACTAAGAACAAATCTACATCTATGTAGATGCCAGGAACAATTAACCTAGCCAAACCACAGGTCCAAGGGTTTGAAATTGGGATGGCTTTATCAAAATTTTTGTAAAAGTAGGTAAAGAGGGAAAAACTTGTTGTTCCCAGAGTATCAGTATCCCTGATGTTACAGTAGTCATTAGTAAGCACATTAGCATTCACCCTCTTGTTATGAGTTGAACCCGGCAACAATCTGAGGAATTCATCAGAATAATTCCGCTTCCCCTTACCATCTTCATCTATATGTTCACTTCTCCCATTGGTAGAAGCCAAACTGACTTCTCTGCTCATCTTTGTTGTGTTTCAATCCCTTTTTCTTCACCAATATTAAAGAAAATCTCCTCTTCAGACTCACTTTACTTCTCTGTGCACTGTTCTCAGAAAATCAAAGCCTTTTGATCAATTGAATACTCTACAACTTATCTAATTTCTTCTCTCTTCTCAGAATACCTAGCACTTCTTTGCTCTAAAATTATGAAAGAAAGATAAGTTAGAATGAACCTTCAATCAACTCTTTATGGTAATTGTTCCAATTACATGGATCATCATTTGAAAAATCATCAATTCTATCTTCAATTCAACATACTGTGGAATTAATTGAAAACCTAGCCGTAGCCCATGAGTGTGACAGGAAATCAAATTTATATATGTGTATCTTCAGAAAAACCTTATAAAATTCAAAGGTGATGACATGTCTCTATGTGATTGGCTCTCCATCATACATCTCAGCTACCTTTTTTACATAGTAATCAATATCCAAACTTGTCATTGGATGCTGAATGATTCATGTTGTGATGTCAGCCATTGTCACCTTTTCTTATGATTTCCTTTGGGAGACTACGCGACTGACTTCATAATCCTCTCACCTTTGGACATGTGTCTCCCTCTATTACTTATCTCTGAATTTCTGAATGGAGAAGTGACTTAGCATTTTAATCTCGTGACAATCTGACTGTGTTATATCTCAGACTGTATGTGGTTAGTCACAAAGTCTCAGCATCTTTCTCTTAACCATCATTATTTCTAGAGACTCTGCGACATGAGTTTTATGTTACTTACTTAACTGTAGGATAATTCCGTGACCATGCTACATGAAGAAATTTCCAAGTCTCGCAACCAATCACTAACTACTGGCCTTTTCACGTGACAATGCGACTGATCTCTGGGCCCATTCACAAATTGCTGACATGTTTGTTAATTTGGAGACTACACGACATGAATGGTTCCACCAAGTCTCATAACACAGAAGGAATATTCCAATTCTTTGAGAGACATCCCAACATAAACCAATCACCAAGTCTCAGGATAAAAATGAATATGCGATCAGGATCACGCGACCAAGCGACCATGCTTTAAAACACATGACTTAAGTGATTTTCAAAAAGGTAACACCAAAATAGAAGTATGATAAACGTCTTAGGGTTTTTCTCATTTTGGCCTACAAAACAAGACCTAGGGTTTCAAGGTTTTGCATTTTTACTAAGATTTTGACCTGAAGACCCTAATATTTCAACTGGGAAATTACAAGGAACTAAAAGACTTCTAGTTTTAAAAAAGAAAAGAGCATGAGGACCACAAAACTTTGGCAGATAGACCAGAACAAGGAATACAACCAACAGGTCCTTAAGGCACCCCCATCATTTTAGCATCATCATCTAGAGCATCAAGTACCAAAATAATTGCACCATCATCCTTAGTCACCTAGGAATCTTACACCTTGTTTAGCATCTTGCATCTCTTTAGGAAATCCATTTCATACTACCTAAAAATCGATCCAAGAAGAGGAAGGACATGGACACTAATCTTTTCGCTAGCTCATCCAATCTGACAGTGGACCTTAAAAATACCGTGATGACTTTTGATCCTCAGAACCAAGCACCAAACGAACATGTATGGGCTGACTTTGATGAGATTCCCACCATAAGTTCCATGGAAGAATTCACGAGTCATCCCAAACATGCACAAATGGTCAATGTCATTATAGAACACAACAACCACACCATCTTTGACAACTTTTAAGGCGAAGGAATTCAAGTACTGCCTAGACTTCTAGCACCACAGATCACACATCCTATAACCATTCTGGGTGAATGTTTCCACCCTATGGTAGAAGAAATCATTGACCCACTTCAAAGGACATCCTATGTTACATCTATGATACCTCATTCTCCCTAACCAATATCCACTCAACCCATTGTTTACACCATGGAACAACCAATATCATTCTCCATCATGGGGTTGTCAGCCTCCAATCCTTTACCACCTCCCTCATCACAACCTATCCAACCATCACAACCCATACAACCATCACAACCTATGTAACCATCACAACTTATCCAACCTTCACAACCTATCCAACCCATTGCTTCCCAAGTTTCACAACCTATGGCTAGCATTCAACCAATCAACATAAAATCAACTGTTTCTCAATCCATCCACACTTAGCCAATCATCTCACAACCACAAGTCACGCAAACTGAAAACACCTCAATACCAACATCCCTTCCACCCATCATACCTACATCACACCAAAAACAACCATAATTTACCACTGGCATGCCACTCATATGGGCCTTTAACCGACCCTTATTTTTGCAAGGGCCCACATCTTATGCCTTGCCAAGTATACCCTCATAGAATGTCTTAGTACCTCTTATGTAGATGCAACCCAATCTAACACCTTCGCAATAAGTCTCCCAAGTTGGAAAAACCATGCAAGCCACCTCATCATCCACTTGGAGCTATTCTCAGGCTATCCTGCAAGAACATGGGATACCAACACATTCCAATGGCACAAACCCTTCCCCTTCCCAAGTGAAACAACCCTTTGTCAACCCCATCATCATCACACAGTCAGTTGTGCAACCCATCCAACAAAAAATACCCACTTACACCAGTTATTTGTTCATGCCTCCATCTGCAACATCATAAACCATCCCACCTCCTCAACAACCAAGCATCACCTCTCATATCAACTACCTCACTCCTTCTACTGGGGGAATTCACCCACAGATCACATATCCCATACACAATAGTGTTTTCACACAACCATATTATGTGGGTCTAACCCAGGCTCACCCAACCTATCCAATACCCTAGCAAGTGCAACCTTTTTATCAATAATCATTGCAACCACAATAGACTTTACCTTCAATCCCCCAACAATAGCTCACCCAACCAAAGTTTCCACCTTTGCAACCCGCTTACATAGTAAACCAATCCCCTTATCAAACACCTCAATATCCCCCATAGAGTCCCCCATACTCCCCAACACCTTTTGACCCATACCAAGCACCAGGATCCAATGTTTTGGGATTTCCTCCTCCCCCACTAGTTAATCAAGAATGGGAAGAAATGGAAAATTCTCTCAAAGAGCTTTGAGCTAGGAATGAAGCCAATATCTTCAAATTCAAGGAGGTGTTCCCCTATCCCTTTGATCGATCCATCACAGTCATACCCTTCCCCAAACACTTTGAAACTCCCAAATTTGACAAATACAGGGGGAAGAGACATCTTGTCAACCATGTTAAAGAGTTTTACATGGCATGCCAAGAGGTAGCATGCAATGATAACTTTCTCATGTTCCTCTTCCCAAAAATATTGGGAGGGAAAACTCTTGAGTGGTTCTACAAAATCCCCTACAACACAATAAAAAAATTAGCAAAATTGTCTGAAACCTTCATAGCCCAGTATGAACATCACATTAAGAATGAACAATATCTCCTAGATCTGTGCAACTCCAAGAAAAAAGAAGGTGAAAGCCTAGAAGATTACCTTCAAATGTCGTAAAGCCTCACTACAATATTGTCATACCAACCTCCTGAGAAATATTTGATAAAAATATTCATTGACAATATACATCCCAAATTAGCACACCATATCTGCATGAACTGTCTGCAAACATACCAAGAAATTTGAGGAAAAGGATTGGACCTTGAAAAGGGTCTCATAGATGATGGAACCATCAAGATGTACAAATAAAATCATCACAATAGACCCAACAATGTTCGATCTTGTTATTGGAACAAGAAAAAGAGTGTTTTGACCAACGGTGCCACAGATACCAAACACGTCCAGATTGTTGTAGCCAGTCTAAAATCTCTCACACCAACATATCAACAAAACATGTGCCAAAAAGTTGCACCAACATACCCTCCTCCTGGGACAAATTATTAGTCAAAATACCAAACTCCTGTAAATCAAACAAATTCCATATTAGTCATGTATGGACAAACAAAACCATAAGCCCAGAATGCACAAAAATCCATATTCACCCATTTGGGTGAAGCCATAGATGTCATCTTCCATAGAATGGCTAAGGCCAAACTTATTGTGTACCCAAAAACACAACCATTTGATGAATCAACACCTAAATGTGCATGGTACAAAGATAATGATTACTGTAACTACCATCATATTAAAGGATACAACACTGCAAAGTGCATGAAGCTGAAGAACTACATCCAGGACCTCATCAATCATAAAGAGATCATAGTGGATTCCCCTGCATAACCATCACCAAACATCGGCCTATAAATCTATCAAAATGTGTTTCCTGAACATAACTCTAGTAAAGGACCTGCCAATCCCACTCAACCCTCAAACCAAGGGAGGGGAAAGCAAGTAGATCATGCCGATAAAAAAGACTATACCACTCCATACATCAACTATGACCAGCTCATCAGTTGCATATTACAAGTGGATCCCTCGGTCAATGTAATTTATGTCAAAGGTGCATATAGCCAGTGTGCATTCACCACTCACTGAGGAAAAATATCTATCATAAGTGCTAATATTTCTCCATCCACTGGAACACAATACAATCTATTAGAATTCCTAGGGAATACCCCTACCCAAATCTCCATCTTGGATCTCCTTTGCACTTTTCACATCCACCAACAAATCCTTAACAAATCCCTATAATATTAACATGTCCCCAACAAAATTGACCCTACCCAGTTCCAAAACCTTGTAGGCCACCTATCCGCATCTTGTGGGATCTCCTTCAAACCAACTGACATGCCATCTATCAAACCTGACCACAACCTCCCTCTCCGCATCACCATCATGGTTAAATATTTTTCTATCAAGAGAGTCATGATAGATAATGGTTTGGCCCTTAATTTATGCACTTTGAAATTCATTAAAAAATTGGGGTATACCGAAGAAGAAATAATGAATGATGTCATTACCATCAAGGCTTATGATAATCTGGAACACACATCTAAAGGTACCATCTCATTTCCCATCCATTTGGGCCCAATAGTGCAAAAAACAATCTGCCACGTTGTTGATCTTGACCTCCCCTTAAACATCCTCTTTGGATGCTCATGGATCCACTCCATACAGGATTTTCCCTCCATCTTCCATTAGTGCATTAGATTCCCACATAATGGTACTGAAATCACCATCCAGAAACCTTCATATACTATCATGTGTTGGAAGCTTTCTTCCCATATTCAACTCATTGCCCTGGAACTGACATCAGTACTTCTATTGCTAGTTCCTCTAGAACCCACTCAGATCCTAACACCATTCTCTCATCCACTCTTTCCACTATCAAGATCAACAACAAGGGTTGTGGAGAATATATCATATCAGATGCCTTTGCAGTGGGAGCCCTTCCATCAGACCCACATACCCAAGGGCGCCCACAAAATAAGAGCACAATAGAGAAAAAGAGGACCAAACCAACACAAATGGGTTCCACCACCTTCATCTCCCATGGAATTTTTAATGGCTAGGAGATGGAACCAATCATTAACTGGTGGCTTTACAGAGATGCACCACCTCCTAATAGTGGCCTCCTTGATTATTTTAAAGATAAATATCCTGCATCCCACAAAATGGTCATAGAATGATGGAACTTTCAGGGAGGTGGTTTGGATCATGAGGAGCGTAACATGAGAGCTCTTGTTGAGCCTCCCCAACTAGCAATAAATCAAGGCCTTCATTTTGGCCTCGACACAACTGGGGGCACCAATGTAAACAACTACACCTATCGTAATACCCTTGGTGAAATCGTCAAAGTCAAAGACATCCCGAAAGAGAAAGTTGTGAGAGCCTACGATGATATCCTTGATGATGAAACCTTCCTCAAAAACTCTATCCTTCACCAACTCACCATTAACTTCATTGACCTTCCCCTCATTCACCCCGAAATCATAGAATATGACCAAACAAGCATCATACACATTGATTAATTCCAAAGCAACGATGCGCTTCCGAGATTCATGGGGGAAAAATAACAATGAAAAAACTAGGGGAATTCTTTAGTACATGTCTACAAACTAGATCATGTTGATGGGACTCTTGTGACCGGGTCTGCCAACAGAGGTAAGTTGTCAATGGGTACCGGGGTATCGGCCAACTTCACCTGTAAAGGTTATCCAAGGAAATGAGATTCCCTAGGTCTCCAAGCACATGAGAGTCGGGTCTCGATGGTGTGGGGCTCGGTTGAGAGATGTGACTATTTTTGAGGGGGATAGCTGGTTATCTTCAACTTGTTCTCTCTGGGGATTCAAGTAGGTGGGGGTTCCTGCAAGCGCGCATTTACTTAACAAATAAAATTCAAAATATCCTACAGGGTTAGAAATATTTTGTCTACCTATAGTTCAAAACATCAACAATACTCTAACACACTACACTAAATACCGAAGAAACATACAACCATCAGTTCATATTTCATCAGTAGCAAAGGAAAGGAGGTTGTTAATCTACTTTAAGCATTAGAGAAAAGGACATGAAGAGCACAAAGCATAAAATACCATTAACCCAGAAGACAGAATACCAACAACATCATTGCAAGAACTCTTCCTTCTTCATTAACATTTCTTACAGCAAGCACTGGTGCATGGTACAATGGTGGCTCCAAGGGACCATCTAACTACTGAAAGCTTGGAAACTAGGGAGAATTGAGCTCTACAACTAAGAACTAAGAAAACCCAATTACTATTTATTGTGGACTGAAAAATCATCAATTTTTCTGACCCTTGGAATGAGAACGAACTTACTATTTATACACATCTTTTGATCTAAACCCTAACCCTAACTTATGTTACACTTTACAATAAAATACATCATCTGGTGGCCGGTACTACCTGCGCCACTCTACAAAAGACCTAGAGATGGAAAAGGTCTGACATGTCAAAAGAATAAGACAATAGAGGTGGAGTGGAAGAATCGACCTCGAGAAGAGAGCCAAAAAGGAGAAGGAAGAAATACGATCCCCCGGGGATCAAGTCCACATGCCTCATAAATGGGAAAAGTGGTGCCCTATCTCCGATGCGCTAGGTGTAACATTGAAGCGATGCCTTGGGAAGACCATCTATCAGAAAACCTCTTGCCGATCTGACGTGCCTTGATGTAGCTATCCACCTTCTGACAACCTTTATTAACTTCTTTGAAAGTGACCGATTGGCCTTGGGGACCGGGACACGGGTCACTGAAAGAATACAAAATGTAGGATCTGAAACTCTGGGATCCAAGAATTTGCATTCTGAAGGAATAAAGAATACAAAACACTTAGGTTTTCTCTAGCTCCCAGAGAATCTCTATTGTTTCTTACTGTCATTGAAGGTCTAGAGGAGATGAGAAATTCCATCTTCATCGATGTCTTTAAGGCCAACCCACCGGTACTTGGCCACCTCAATCTGTTCTCCTAGGTCTGGAATATTGTTCTTAAATTATTTGGCCATCTTTGTTGCATTGTGACCACTGAGTATCATGCAAGTTATTCATGTCATTTTAGCTCCATCTATCCCCTCCGGGGATTGATACCTGGACTCCATTAATTCATCAAACTTCCCCAAAACATACTCCTCTGATGTGCATGTGTCGGTGCTAAATGGATCAGCTCTAGAGACCTTCAAAATAAAAGAATTGTATAAATTGAAAGAATATTGGACTATATTGACCTTATCCTACAGAGTCCCCACCAGTTTCTTGATTACCCCCAATGTAAGGTCAAGTTTGGAGTGCTGGGTGCTCACAAAATCAAATGACTCTTCCCCTAAAATTCTGGACTCGGAGACAATCTCCTCTCTAAGGCCGATGAGTTCTTCTAACTCAGCCTTCCACGCCTCATAATTCTTGATGTCCCCCTCCCATATGGTGATGGTGGTTTTGGCCTGGTGTAAGACATGGTAGGCCGCATATAAATCCAGGAGCGTGGACACCAAGAAACACCAGATATTTCCCAGATGCAAGGCAACCCACTCATCAACCGCTTGGGCCTTTTTCTTCATCGCCTGTAATGAATCTATGTCGCTCTATGGAAGTGGTGCATCTAACGTAGAGGCCCCTAGAGGAATAATGCTAATAGGCTAGGCCAGCTCAGTTAGCAACCCCATGAGGTTTGCATTTTTCTCCCTCTCCGCTTTGAACTTTTGAGCCTCCTTTTCGTAGCGAGCCTCTACCACCTTGGCTGCTTCTTTCAACATATCCAATTCACCCTATTTTCCTCTCTTCCCCAGTGACACCTCTATGACACTATAATCTCTGGTCTTAGACATTTCCTTGTCTGCATTTGGGGAAGGTGTCATGATTAGTGCGACTGTTTCTCCGCTCGGCTCGGTTCGAAGAGTGTGAACTGTCCGGGCTTTCTTAACCTTAGGCAGGTTTTGTGCCTGAGCCATCATCTCCGCCAAAGAAATATGGGCTCTGGGTGTTGATGGGGCCTTTCTCTTTCAAGATTCCAACAACCACTGTGGCATTTGGGGTGGCTTTGCAGCCAAAATCTACTCCTGTAACTTTTCCCCAATATCCTGTTGTGCCCCTTCAACAGTATGAGTCTTGTCAGGCTCCTTCCCTTTATTTCTTGACTCACCAACAATATTTTCTCTGGTGATACCTATGTCCTTTACCCCACCATCTATATCCTTGGAAATATTTGGGTTTTCATTGGTTCCCCTGGGCTTTTCTTCTTCTTCATGTTGTTGTTCTTCCTCAGCCTCTATTGCTAGGGTGTCTTCTTCTACCGGTACATCTTTTGGTTGTGGGGGAGGCAACGGGCCAAGATTCAATGTTTGGGCTACAGTAATTACCTTCCCAAATGTTACCTTTGGGAGTGGCACCTGGAACATGGCGGTTGGGGTCATGGTTGTTCCTGTAGGTCCGATTTCCCTAACCGATGCCATTTGTTCATTTTTCTTTTGTCAGCGTGAAACTCCCGTATCTTGTATTTTAGGGACCTCAGAGGTAATCTCTTGTTCCACTCCCATTTCTTCTTCTATCTGTACCTCCTGCTCCTGCAAAGGTTCCTGTTCTAGAGCTTCCTCCTACTCTGGGATTTCTGCCTCCGACTGTGCGATGTCTCCCTATAAATTCCCAAATTTTTCAGCCTTGAATACATCATCAAATTCTTCTTGAGGGGGAGGATTTGTCAAGACATGAGCATGCTTTGGTTCTTTCTTTGGCTACGAGGAGTTAGAAGAAATGATTTCTACTTGTGGGATTTGTGGCATCCTGAGCTTCGGTTCTACCTTTGGCTTTGGATTAAGCCTTTTCTTCTGCCTGGTGACCAAAGGAGGCCCCGCATCCCTTAGGGCTGCCTGTTCCTCTTCCGGATCCATTCCTGTCGCCCTGACCATTAATGCTGCTAGTGAAGGGGAAGAGGGAGGACAGACAAGTCTGATCATGAGCACTAGAGTGGCTAACTACGTGATTAATTTCTTCCTCATCTACTAGGAAGCTGCTATTGATTGTTTCAGTTATTCCTTTATGGGGGTCTCCTGTAGAGTTGGAGTTTCCATTATTCTTTTTCCCCTATCCTCTCCTTGTGAAGAGGTTCCAGCCCTGACAGTTAGCTTTTGTATCATCAAGGAGACCCTGCGGGTACTCCCAGGGCATACTCTCTTAAAGTATTCATGACTGTGCTTGACCATGTTGTGAGTGATTTCCTCAATGGTAGGCCCCTCCTGGGAATTCTAGTCTACTAGTGGGAGAGCCAAATTATCAATCCCCTTTGCCTTGTACTGGGGATCTATCATGGGTCTGGCGTCTGAGAAGTCATCTGGAAATTTCTAGAGCTTTAACCTTTCCATCATCCCCATAGTCATCCAGATGTAATGTCAGCTCTAGACTTCAACCTCATCCTGGAAATCTTCCCAGAAGTCCTCCGTGTGATATCTATGGGGCTCTGATGCCCGGGGAAGTGCTAATGCAATTTTGCCCAGCGGATCAAAGTTTTTCCACGCTAGATAGAATTCTGCCAAGTTTAGGCTCTTCAGCTTGCTGTCTGCCTCCTTGGCTGCAGCCATACTGCACGAGTAATTCCCACAAGTGATTGGAAATGGAACATTCATCACCTTCTTCAAAGTGTACAAGGTGTGCAACTCCAAAATTTGCCTGCAATATTCCAAGAGAATTATCTTGTTCCCATAATGTTTGGGCAACAAGTAAGGCTTCTTAGAGAAGTCAATTATCCTTATGTAGGTGTGTTGCTAGAATTGGATGTAGTAATGGCCATAACTTCTGACTAGATCTATTGCCTCCTTGGAGAGGCGGTATCCTGCATCTCGGGTAGGCGTGAGCAGGTTGTAATAGACGAAGGCATCATTCACCTGACATAAACTAGGGAAGCTAGCCTCCCATTGAGTTTGTGGGAAATAATCCCAAGGAGCCTTCTGACCTAGGCTGATCCCAAGTACACCTGATGTGAGTAACCCATTGGTGGTGGGTCGTTGTTGCGCTAAAGCCCAAAGAACATAAGAGGGCATATAAAATTTGTACTTTTGGGCCACCTGAAGGAACTGAGAATCTACATGGTTTGAAATAATGGTAGCCCAATCAAAGTATTCCCCGCCGGTGGTGATGCCAAGTAGAAAGTAATACATCCACCCTAAGAACTCTCGGGCATGGGGTTGCCCAAAGATCCAACATAGTGCTATCATCCCCATCTGGATACTTTCTTTAAACTCAGACCAGGGGATCTCTAATTTCATTTTCTTGGGGTCCCTCTTCAGGCTCTTAAGCCAATGGTTGTTCATGTATTTCCGGGTTGCGACCTCCAGCTGCTGAAATTCTGCTAAGGCATCAACTTTGGTAACGATAGTTGGGTTATCAAACTGAGGAATCCCCAAACCTACCCAAAAAGTAGCGGTGTCGAGAGACACCATGGGGGTGGGATATTTGATTGGGATCAGGTTGCAAGAATGATGGCCCAGATGGAAGAGTTTTAATGTGCCGCAAGTGTGAGAATGAGCTCCAAGGCCTGCACCAAGCATGGGAAACAAGCGGCCTTTAGAATCTTGGAATCCCTGATGCTAATTGCCAGTGGATCCCTAGACTGTTGCTGAATAAACATTATCTTGACCAAGGACTGCATCTTGGCCCACATTTTGATGTTGGTGTCAGTAATTAGCTAAAATTAGGACTCAATCTTTTATCCCATGATGGCATTGTCCCTCAGGTACTTCATGCTGAGAGGCAATTTTTCTAAGGCCCTCTCAATTTTGGATCTGACAGCTGCCCTAGTGACCGCCATGGAGGGAAGTTATGGACTCCTAGGTGGTGAAGATGCAGAAGCCTCAGATATAATGAAAGTATGTTATTATAAAAACATGCAAGGCAAGGCGACCATTAGAATTCATAGATAAAAATATTCCAGAATCCAGAGATCTTACCACTGAGGCACGTCCTTTTCCTAAAAAGTTAGTTTGGTTTCAAAACCCTGAAAAGTATATATATAATGAAAACTTAGAAAATTAACCCCTATCTGGGCCCAGGGGTTTCAGCATACTTAACGGAAGTAAGATGTGGGCTAGTGTAGACAAAAGACCCAGGGTCCGTAAAACTAACCGTTGGAAGATGTGAGTGAAAAGTGAGTGGTTAGGCCCACGTGGACGTAATGTGGCTATGCAATAAATGGGGAGTTATGGTGACGATGACGTCAAATGTCTAAATGCACAAAAAGCGTAGGCCACTTGGGCAATCTTGAATGCATACATGAGAGATAAATGAAACATTAAGGCTAGTTGACGGAGGAGAGAGAAAAACTACATGGTTGAAACCAGCCAAGAGCCAAGCTTCAACCAAGTGGTATTTTACCCAGAATGAGCTCGCAAACTTGAAGGAAAAACAGACAAAGCATGACAAGCTTGACGTGAGACTGGATGAATACACACAAAATATATAGCAAGGTCAAAAGATATATACATGGAAAATGGAAGGATATACATTAAATACACTGAATATACATATCAACAATAGACGTAGAGCAGCCACCTATACAAAATTGCACAAAAAATGTATAACATATACAATATCTCACACTGCATAAAGGGCAGACAACCCTTTGGCAGAGCTGACCCACCAACGGGCGGTGAACCAGATGACCAAAATACAGAAATAACATGGAAACAAAACAAAGTAGAAACACAAACCAAAAACACAACATGAAAAAGCAGAAAAATGGAAGAAGAAACAGGAACACCAACCTGAAATCTGAAGAAAGGAAATGAAGGAAAGGCACCTTGGACGCTCTGCAACAGCTTCCACCTCCAAATGATCACCAACCAGCACCAAATACAACTTGAAATTGCTCTGAACAACTGAGAATAAATTGCACTTAATTCTTGCTCAAATCGCTCTATAATCGCTTAAGTGTTTTTATCGCTGTAACTGTGAAAATGACAGGTGATTCCTATTTATACCCAAGTTGAAAAGCAAGTTACCTTTCCTTTCGCAAACTCTGGAACAGGTAGACCTCCAGACTCCGGGCTTGGGGATTTCGTGTAACCATACCCTCTTACGAAAAGAAGACATCGTAGCATAGAATCCCGTAGTCCAGAATCTGGCCCCTGGAAAAGAAACAACCAACTCTGGGACCAGGTCCCGGAGACACGAGGGACAAAAACACAAAGAAAAACTAACACCGCGGGAAAGAAAATCTAGAGAAGGAAAACAAAGAAACAAAGGCAAAAAGATAAGGCAAGAGCCAAAAGCAAAAAAAAAAGTGGGACCCAACATTTTGCACACAAAATGTAGGGACGGGGATGCGGAGCATAAAAAATGGCAACTATCTGGGATGAATGCCTTAGCGCATTCGAGAACTACAGAATCTCTTGTTAGTAAAACTAGAACAAATCGTTACTCGAAGCATCTTACTTGTAAGGTGTGAAACATCTGACAAAATCTGGTCATACGCGATCCAATATATGATCCTTTCATCAGTGGTTAAGTGTGTGTGCTTTGGAAGGAAATCAAGCCGATGACCTCTGGGAGAAGCAGAGAGGAGGCACTAAGTATATCAAACCCCAAAGTCATCAAATTCGCTTGTTTCTCCCGGAGACAAAAGTTTCATCCCATTTTTTTTGTTATTTTGTATATTTTTGGATGGGAGGGCGGTACTTCTTTCACCATCAAGCTTGAGCTTAGCTAAATCTAATGGCGGTACTTGTTATGCCCCGCATCCCTGTCCCTACATTTTGTGTGCAAAATGTTGGGTCCCCCTTTTTTTTTGTTTTTTCTTTTGGCTCTTGCCTTGTCTTTTTGCCTTTGTTTCTTTGTTTTCCTTCTCCGGGTTTTCTTTCCCACGGTGTTGGTTTTGCTTTGTGTTTTTTTCCCTCATGTCTCCGGGACCCAGTCCCGGAGTTGGTTGTTTCTTTTTCAGGGGCCAGATTCTGGACTCCAGGATTCTCTGCCATGATGTCTTCTTTTCGTAAGAGGGTATGGTTGCACAGAATCCTTGGGCCTGGATTCCGGAGGTCTTCCTATTCTAGAGTTTCTGGAAGGAAAGGTAACTTTCTTTTCACCTCGGGTATAAATAGGAATAACCTATCATTTTCACAGTTATCACGATAAAAACACTTAAGCGATTGTAGAGCGATTTGAGCGAGAATTAAGTGCGAGTTATTTTGAGTTGTTCGGAGCAATTTCAAGTTGTCTTTGGTGCTAGTTGGTGATCATTTGGAGGTGGAAGCTATTGCAGAGCATCCAGGGTGCCTTTCCTTCCTTACCTTTCTTTGGATTTCAGGTTGGTGTTCCTGCTTCTTCTTCCATTTTTCTAATTTTTTGTGTTGTGTTTTTGGTTTGCATTTCTGCTTTGTTTTTTTTTCATTTTATTTCTGTGTTTTGGTCATCTGGTTTGCTACCCATTGGTGGGTTGGCTCTGCCAGAGGGTTTTTCACCCTCTATACAGTGTAAGATATTGTATATGTTGTACATTTTTTGCATAGTTTTGTATAGGTGGTTGCTCTGCGTCTGTTGTTGATATGTATATTCAGTGTATTTAATGTATATCCTTTCATTTTCCATGTATATACCTTTTGGCCCTGCTATATATTTTGTGTGTATTTGTCTGGTCTTGCGTCGAGCTTGTCATGCTTTGTCTATTTTCCATTCAAGTTTGCGAGCTCATTCTGGGTAGAATACCGCTTGGTTGAAGCTCGGCTCTCAGCTAGTTTCAACCAGGTAGTTTTTCTCTCTCCTCTGTCATCCAGCCTTAATGTTTCATTTATGTCCAATGTATGCATTCAAGATTGCCCAAGTGGCCTACACTTTTCACACATTTGGATAGTTGGCACCGCCATCGCCATAACTCCCCATTTATTGCATCGTGACGTCCACGTGGGCCTAACGGCTCACTTTTCACTCACATCTTCTAACGGTTAGTTTTCTAGACCCCAGGTCTTTTGTCTTCACCAACCCACATATTACTTCCATTAAGTATGCTGAAACCCCCAGGCCCAGATAGGGGTTAATTTTCTAAGTTTGCATTATATATACTTTTAAGGGTTTTGAACCCAAACTAACTTTTCAGGAAAAGGACTTGCCTCGGTGGTAAGATCTCCAGATCCCAGAATATTTTTATCTACAAATTCTAACAGTCACCTTGCCTTACAATTTTTCAGAACAACATACTTTCATTATGTCTGAGGCTTCCACATCTTCACCACCTAGGAGTCTCAAAAATCCCTCCACGGTGGTCACCAGGGCGGCTGTCAGATCCAAAATTGAGAGGGCCTTAGAAAAATTGCCTCTCAGTATGAAGTACCTGAGGGAAAATGTCATCATGGGATTAAAGATTGAGTCCCAAGTTTAGCTAATTACTGACACCAGTGTCAGAATGTGGATCGAGATGCAGGCCCTAGTCAAGATAATGTTCATTCAGCAACAGTCTGGGGATCTGCTGGTGATCAGCATTGAGGATTCTGGGATTCTAAAAGCCACCTATTTCCCATGCTCAGTGCATTCCCTAGAGCTCATTCTCACACTTGTGGCACATTACAACTCTTCCATCCAGACCGTCATGCTTGCAGCCCCAGTCCTGACCGGATATCCCACCCCCATGGTGTCTCTCAACACTACTACTTTTTAGGTAGGTTTGGGGATTCCTCAGTTTGATAACCCAACTATCATTACCAGAGCTGATGCCTTAGCACAATTTTAGTAGCTGGAGGTCAGAGCGTGGCAATACATGAACAACCATTGGATGAAGAGCCTGAAGAGGGACCCCAGGAAAATGAGATTAGAGATCCCCCAGTCTGAGTTTAAAGAAAGTATCCATATGGGGATGATAGCACTATGCCAGATCTTTGGGAAACCCCATGCCCGAGAGTTCTCAGGGTGGATGTATTAATTTCTACTTGGCATCACCACTGGCAGGGAATACTTTGATTGGGCCACCATTATTTCAAACCATGTAGATTCTCAGTTCGTTCAGGTGGCCCAAAAGCGTAAATTTTATATGACCTCTTATGTTCTTTGGGCCTTAGCACAATAATGACCCATCACCAATAGGCTACTCACATCAGGTGTACTTGAGATCGGCCTAGGTCAGAAGGCTCCCTAGGATTATTTCCCACAAATTTAATGGGAGGCTAGTTTCTCTAGTTTCTGCTGGGTGAACGACGCCTTCTTCTATTACAACCTACTCACGTCTACCCGAGATGCAGGATACTGCCTCTCCAAGGTGGCAATGGATTTGGTTAGAAGTTATGGCCATTACTACATCCAATTACAGCAACACCCCTACATGAGGATAACCAGCTTCTTCAGGAAGCCTTACTTGTTGCCCAAACATTGTGCGAACAAGATAATTCTCTTGAAATATTGCTGGAAAATTTTGGTGTTTCACACCTTGTCTGCTTTGAAGAAGGTGATGAATATTCCATTCCCAATCACTTGTAGGAATTACTCATGTAGTCTGGCTACAGCCAAGGCGGCAGACAGCAAACTGAAGAGCCTAAACTTGGCAGAATTCTATCTAGGGCAGAAAAAATTTGATCCGCTGGGAAAAATTGCATTGGCACTTCCCCGGGCATCAGAGTCCCATCGATATCACATGGAGGACTTCTAGGAATATTTACAGGATGATGTTGAAGTTTGGAGATGACATTACGTCCATATGACTATGGGGATGATGGAAAGGTTGAAGCTCCAGAAATTTCCAGATGACTTCATAGACGCTGGACCTACGATAGATCCCCAGTACAAGGAAAAGGGGATTGATAAGTTGGCTCTCCCACCAGTAGAATGGAATGCCCAAGAGGGCCCTACCATTGAGGAAATCACTTGCAATATGGTCGAGTGCAGCCACAAATACTTTAAGAAAGTATGCCCCGGGAGTACCCACAGGGCCGCCCCGACGATACAAAAACTGACTGCCGGGGCCAGAACCTCTTCACAAGGAGAGGATAGGGGAAAAAGAATAATGGAAACTCCAACTCTATAGGAGACCCCCATAAAGGAACAACTGAAACAATCAATAACAGCTTCCCAGTAGATAAGCGAGAAATTAATCACGCAGTTGGCCACTCCAGTGCTCATGAACGGACCTGTCCGTCCTCCCTCTTCCCCTTCACTAGAAACATTAATGGTCAGGGAAATAGGAATGGATATGGAAGAGGAATGAGCATCCCTAAGGGATGTGGGGCCTCCTTTGGTCACCAAGTTGAAGAAAAGGCTTAATCCAAAGCCAAAGACAGAATCGGAGCTTGGGATGCCACAAATCCTACAAGTAGAAATCATTTCTTCTAACTCCCCGGAGCTGGAGAAAGAGGCAGAGCATGCTCACATCCTGGAAAATCTGCCCCCTCAAGAAGAATTTGATGATGTATTCAGGGTTGAAAAATTTGGGAATTTACAGGGAGACATCGTGTAGCCGAAGGCGAAAATCCCAGAGCATGAGGAAGCTCCAGAACAGGAACCTGCGCAGGAGCAAGTTGTATAGATAGAAGAAGAAATGGGAGCGGAACAAGAGATTACCTCCGAGGTCCCTGAAATACAAGATACGGAAGTTTTAGGCCAACAAAAGAAAAATGAACAAATGGCATCGGTTGGGGAAACTAGACCCATGGGAACAACTATGAACCCAACCACCGTGTTCTAGGTGCCACTCCCAAAGGATGTATCGGCAGAAGAAGACACCCCAGCAATAGAGGCTGAGGAAGAACAAAAATAGGAAGAATAAGAAAACCCTGGGGGAACCAATGAGGACCTAAATATTGCCAAGGATATAGATGGCGGGGTAAAGGAAATAGGTATCATCGGAGAAAATATCACCGGTTAGACAGAAAATACAGGGAAGGAGCCCGACAAGAATCATACTGTTGAAGGGGCACAACAAGATACTAGGGAAAAGTTACAGGAGAAGATTTTGGCTACAAAGCCACCCTCACCACCATAGTGGTTGGTGGAATCTCAAAAGAGAAAGGCCCCATCAACACCCAGAGCCCATCTTTCTTTGGTGGAGATGATGGCTTAGGCGCAGAACCCACCTAAGGTTAAGAAAGCCTAGATGGTTCACACTCTTCAAACCGAGCCAGGCGGAGAAACAGTTGCAGTAATCACGACACCTTCCCCAGATGCAGACAAGGCAATGAATAAGGTTGGAAATTATAATGTCACAGAGGTGTCACTGGGGAAGAGAGGAAAATAGGGTGAATTGGAACTGTTGAAAGAAGCAGCCAAGGTGGTAGAGGCTCACTACGAAAAGGAGGCTCAAAAGTTCAAAGCGAAGAGGGAGAAAAATGCAAACCTCATGGGGTTGCTGACTGAGTTGGCCCAACCTATTAGTGTTATTCCTCTGGGGGCCTCTACATTAGATGCACCACTTCTATAGAGGGATATAGATTCATTACGGGTGATGAAGAAAAAGGCCCAAGCGGTTGATGAGTGGGTTGCCTTGCAATTGGGAAACGTCTAGTGTTTCTTGGTGTCCACGCTCCCAGATTTATATGCGGCCTACCACATCTTATAGCAGGCTGAAACCACAATCACCATATGGGAGGGGGACATCGAGAATTATGAGGCATGGAAGGCTAAGTTAGAAGAATTGATCGGCCTCTGAGAGGAGATTGTCTCCGAGTCCAAAATTTTAGGGGAAGAGTCATTTGATTTTGTGAGGACCCAACACTCCATACTTGACCTCACATTGGGGGTAATCAAACAACTGGTGGGGACTCTATGGGATAAGGTCAATGCAGTCCAATATTCTTTCAATTTATACAAGTCTTTTGTTTCAAAGGTCTCCGGAGCTGATCCATTTAGCACCGACACATGCATGCAGGAGGAGTATGTTCTGGGGAAGTTTGATGAATTAATGGAGTCTAGGTATCAATCCCTAGAGGGGATAGATGGAGCTAAAATGACATGAATAACTCACATGATACTCAGTGGTCACGATGCAGAAAAGATGGCCAAAGAATTTAAGAACAATATTCTAGACCTAGGAGAACAGATTGAGGTGGCCAAGTACCGGCGGGCTAGCCTTAAAGACATCGATGAAGATGGAATTTAACATCTCTTCTAGACCTTCAATGATAGTAAGAAACAATAGAGATTCTCCAGGGGCCAGAGAAAACCTAAGTGTTTTGTATTCTTTATTCCTTCAGAATGTAAGTTCCCAGATCCTGGTGTTCTGGATCCTACATTTTGTATTCTTTCAGTGACCCGTGTCCTGGTCCTCAAGGCTGACTGGTCACTTTCAAAGAAGTTAATAAAGGTTTTTAGAAGGTGGATAGCTACATCAAGGCATGTTGAATCGGCAAGAGGTTTTCTGACAGATGGTCTTCCCAAGGCGTCGCTTCAACATTACACCTTGCGCATCAGAGACAGGGTGCCACTTTTCCCATTTATGAGGCATGCAGCCTTGATCCTTGGGGGATCATATTTCTTCCTTCTCCTTTCCAGCTCTCTTCTTGAGGCCAATTCTTCAACTCCACCTATGTTGTCTTATTATTCTGACATGTCAGACCTTTTCTATCTCTAGGTCTTTTGTAGAGTGGCGCAGGTAGTACTGGCCACCAGATGATGTATTTTATTGTAAAGTGTAACATAAGTTAGGGTTAGGGTTTAGATCGAAAGATGTGTATAAATAGTAAGTCTGACCTCATTCCAAGGGTCGGCAAAATTGATGATTTTGCAGTCCATAGTTAATGGTAATTGGGTTTTCTCAGTTCTTAGTTGCAGAGCTCAATGCTCCCTAGTTTCCAAGCTTTCCGTAGTTAGATGGTCCCTTGGAGCCACCATTTTACCACACACCAGTGCTTGCTGGAAGAAATGTTAATGAAGAAGGAAGAGTTTTCGCAATGATGTTGTTGGTATTCTGTCTTCTGGGTTAATGGTATTTTATGCTTTGTGTTCTTCATGTCCTTTTCTCTAATGCTTAAAGTAGATTAACGACCTCCTTTCCTTTGCTATTGATGAAATATGAACTGATGGTTGTATGTTTCTTTGGTATTTAGTGTAGTGTGTTAGAGTATTATTGATGTTTTGAATGTTTAGCATAACTATAGGTAGACAAAATATTTCTAACCCTGCAGGATCTTTTGAATTCTATTTGTTAAGTTAATGCACACTTGTAGGAACCCCCACCTACTTGAATCCCCAAAGAGAACAAGTTGAAGATAACTAGCTATCTCCCTTGAAAATAGTCACATCTCCCAACCGAGCCCCGCACCATCAAGACCTGACTCTCACGTGCTTGGAGGCCCAGGGAATCTCATTTCTCTGGATAACTTTTTTTGGTGAAGTTGGCTAGTACCCCGATACCCGGTTAAAACTTACCTCTATTGGCAGACCTGATCACAAGAGTCCTGTCAATAGATCCCAAGGAATACTTTAGGGAAGAGGAGGTCTTCATCCACATAAGTAAAAATAAAAAAATGGATCTCTTGGCGAAAACCCCTCTGGGGCACTATCTGATCATAAAAAGGATAAAACAAAGGGTGTATCCACTGGTGAAAACCTCTTTGAGGTGCAAGAAGATGAAAATCCTCTTCTTCCCATCATCCATGATTAAAGGACTGAGAATTCCTCCATCCTCATAGGAGAGACCACACCTGTCAACTTGGGAGCAAAAGAGATCCCCATAATTACTTATATTGCAACATCATTATCAGAAGGTGAAGAAATATCCCTCACTGCTCTCCTTTGGGAGTCTATAAACAAATTTGCATGGTCCTATTCTCACAAGCCTGGATTAGACCCTAGTTTAGTAGTACACCATGTGACAGTGGATCCAAATATCAAACCAGTAAAATAGAAGCTCTAAAAGATACATCCAAAAGTGGCGTTATTAGTCAAGGAAGAATTACAAAATCTCCTCCAATCTAAGATCATCCACACAATCGACTATACTGAGTGGATCTCCAACATGGTGCCTATATCCAAGCTAGACAAATCAATTAGGATATGTACAAATTTTTAGGATCTTAATAAAGCATTCCCAAAGGATGATTCCCTGTGCTAAATATCGACATGATAGTGGACCTCACCACTGGACATGAGATGTTTTCTCTCATGAACAATTTCTTTGGATATAATTAGATCCATACAATAGAAGAATATCAGCATAAGACAAAATTCACAACCTCTTGGGGAACCTTCTGCTACAATATGATGCCATTTGGCTTAAAGAAAATAGGGGAAACTTATCAGAGAGCCATGACCGTTATCTTTTATGACATGATCCACAAAATTCTTGAAGACTATTTTGATGACATCTTGACCAAGTCAATAAAAAGAGAAGATCACCTAAATGTACTAGAGTGTGTATTTGATTGGCTCAGTCACTATGGCTTAGTTCTCAACCCTAAGAAATGTGTTTTTGGGGTCACATTAGGAAAACTCTTAGGATTCATTGTATCAAGAAGAGGCATAGAAATAGATCCAAATAAAATCAAGGCTATCATGGAAATGCCTCCAACCAGAACACTTCAGAAATTATGTAGTCTACAAGGAAATTTGAAATCTATACGCTGCTTCATCTCTCAACTCGTAGATAAATGCCATCCATTCAACCACCTGTTGTGAAAAGACACCATCTTTAAATAGGATCCACTCTGTCAAAGAAGCTTCAAGAAAATTAAAGAGTACCTAGCGAACCCACCCACTTTGGTACCACCAACACCAAGAAGACCGCTCATTCTATACATCTCCGCAACTACTACTATATTGGGGGAATTTCTAGCTCAGTTGGATGACAATGGAAAAGAAAGAGCCATCTATTACATCATTCGTACACTAGTAGGTTATGAGATCAACTATTCAGCTATGGAAAAAGCATACTTGGCAGTGGTTTTTGCCACTCAAATTTTTTTTCACTACATGCTTAGTCATACAGTAAAGCTCATCTCCAAGGTGGATCCTCTCAAATACTTGCTATCAAAAACCACTCTCATAGGCCGTATGGAAAAATGGGTAATGATTCTAAGAAAATTTAACATATAATATGTAGACAAAAAAGCAATCAAGGGGCAAGTTATCACGGATCAAATAAAAGAAGCACTATTATTGGATGCCTATCCTTTAGTCATGGAATTACCAGATTGAAATCTATGCATGGTAGAAGAACAACCAACTTGGAAGCTTTATTTTGACAAGTCCTACACAACTCACGGTTCAGGGGAAGGAATACTCTTTGTCAGTCCTCAAGGTGTCTACATCCCAAAATAATTCAAATTGGGATTTCCCTACACAAATAACATCACTGAGTATGAAGCACTTGTCATGCCCAAAATGACATAAAAAAAAATGCAACAACTTTTTTTTTGAAAGCATATATAAAAGGTGAAGGATGATGTAGAATAGTTAACCAAATTTTATTACAACATGTGTGTCGAGTTAACTAGGTTAAGAAATGGTTTATATCAAGAGGTGAAGTGCCACTGATTGGATTAGGATTAAGGGGAATCATGATGAAGGTCAACATCCATTAACCCAATCATTTTGAAGGAGGTTTACTAAGTTTCCAGTTTACGATGATTAACCATCTAATCATCTTATACTTAAAATCAAGACATCAAGGGAAATTAAGCGATAAACTTGCACTAATAGACATCATGATACTTTAAGTCTCGACTAGGTTTGACGTCTAAAGGTAACAAAGTGATAGCCTTGTTTAAGTTAAGTTTTATTTTCTCATTTAATAGAGTTTGAAGGTGAATTAGAGATAATAATAATTATACTACAATATGCTTCACGAAACTTCACTAATCTTGTTTGATTCCATAGGACGTAATAATCGGCTAAATATTTTTGTTCAAAATAATTATCCTAACAACCTAAAGTTACAAGCTCATAATTTCAAACAATGTCTTCGTGCAAGGTTTTCGACCATAAGAATCTTCTCTATTCCAAATTTGATTTAAGAGAATACATATTTCTAATTTCGATTACATTGAACCATTTAACTCTTATTTAATTGAGGGTATAATTAATAGAGTATTTTTATTCAAAATCATTGTTTAATATTATTTACTATAAATACGTTACTCAAGAATCACAAAATTAATTTTCTAACAAAAAGGCTTTTAACATATTTGTCTATTTGCACTACTAAGCATTTAAATGCATTTTAGTCATTTTATTAAGAACTTAATTAATTGTCATCCACCAATTCTTAATCATAATCATATTTAATCCATTAAAATTAACATTTAGTTACTTTATAAAAGGATTTAGTTAGATTAAATTAACTAATAAATTTCTCCAAAATTTTACACATTAACTAAGTTAATATCAAACCAATTAAAATTCTAATGTTTTCTTAAATTTTCCCATTTAGTCCAAGGGTCAATAGGAACGATGATACCCATATATATTATTCCATTTTGCTAATTCAGTTTCTAGTTAAACTATAATTTTAATTTATCAAATAACATAACCTCCTATCTTAATTATTAACCACCTTAAAAAAACATTAGAGTACATAGGATAATATTTTATTATGTAACTTAATTTATTTTTGATTTAAAAAGCAGCCAAACCAAGGGGGTTGACCCAAAGAAAGCATAGCCAACATAAGAATACATTTATTTGTTTTCTACTACATAAGTTTCTTTTAAATATATATGTATATATTTTGAAGTTCGATACATGAATGATTACTTATAATATGTCTATTTCATTTATTCAATTAATAAATTATTATGCCTATAATAATTTTAACATTGAACCATTGGTTTTAATTATTAGTCAATTTTACTTCTATGACATCTAACCTTCCAACACTTTAATCGCATACTTATCTTAAGTAAATTTCTTAGTAATTAAATTTAATAATTTATATTTTAAAATTTTCTTAATGATTAAATTTAACAATTTATATTTTAGAATTCTACCCAAAAAGGAATTAGTAGTATAAATTCATTAGTTAAAACATTAAAAATATGCTATTACAAAAACATCTACTTTATTAAAAGCATTAACAATAATATACCAAGTTACTTTAAAATAACCTACTAATAGATTAAAAAAGAGAAAATTAGGTAGAAATTTCAAATTCCCACCAACAGTAAGTTTTAAACTATCCCACAAAAAGCATTCTCAAAATTAAAAAAAATAATGATTAAAGTCAACTTTCTATTTTCTGAACCCTAACCCTAATTCAAAATTAGGGTTAGGTCCCAAAATATGATGAGGCAAAGATACATATTTTCTCCTCTTTCCTCATTTTCTCCCCTCCCCAATCTCTCTCAAACCCTAGTTTTTTTTCTTGTTCTCCATTTTTGTTTGCAGGTCTAAAAGCTAAGAAGGAGAAATGCATAAAAGCAAGAGTATATTCATGTATATATAAATATATATACACCTTGTGTTGTGTATATATATATTTACATATACATTATATATATATATATATATAAACACACACACACACACACAATCAGATTTGCTGGTATACATTATGATGTTTGTACATGAAGAGTCGGTGTGTCTCTTTTTTGTTTGGAAGCGCTTGTTTTTTTAAATCATTTTTACTTTAATTAAAATGTTTTTTTTAAAGGTTGGGGTTTGGGGCCGGCCGTCGTGGTGAGCCGCAACCGCCCATGCCCTCCCACATATAGATATAGCTTATGACCCTTGTGATTTTGAATGAGTTTTCAACTTTTCATTAAATTTTATCTCATAAAATCAAATCTTCACTATAAAATGTGTTGATCTTTATCCATTAAAGTGGTTACAATTGTACTAATTCTATGTTAAGAAAGGCTTGTTGGACTGGATACTTTGTAATTACAATATTATAATAACCACTAATGTAACTACTAAAAGTGTTGATTACAACCAAATCTACCTAGGAACAGTCAACGCAAAGTTGATTCTTCTACCTTCAAATGAAAATGAAATGATACAAAAATGGCATGGAAGTATAAGAAAATCACAATATAATTTTTCTACTCCATTTTCCAATCAAAACATATTAGTTCAAAGCATTTGAATGTACAGAAATAAAGACTGTACTCACGGGCCTGAAAAGATTGTCTGCAAGAATGTTTTTATTTTATTGATTCAAAACCATTTACCATGGTATCCACACACAAAAACTCTACATTATTTTCACACTCACGTGGATCTCCTCTAAAAAATCCTCTACACTCGACAACCAATCCAAAACTAACTTTAAACTTCCCTACAACACTCAAAACCGATTGTTACACTAATTTTTGGTTTATACAAGTTGTCAAGTTGACAACTACCATGTCAACTTTGACCATTTAAAATGATGACTTTCTTAAACACCTTGTCTAAGGCTTAAAAAACTCTAACCCAACCAAAATACTATCTCTAAGGTCATCTAGACCTCATAGTGACCCTTAAGGCATATTTTGCCAATAAGGCACTATTACAACATTTTAGCACATTTAGTGCATTTACAACATTTTAATGGATTTCTTACCATATTACAATCAATGATGACCTTATAGGTCTTTAATCAATTTCACTTACCCTTGAATCAATCAAGTGACCCCAATGTTACCCTACTATCCCTTATGCCAAGCATTGTTTGTTAGTAATAACTGAGAGGGGGGATGAATCAATGGCCTCAAAAATATTCCAATCAATCAACCCAAAAGATTAGTACCACAATATTAAGCCTCTAGTTATCTTTAGTCCTACAAGATTTATGGCTTAAAATATACTTATGAAATAACTACTGCTCAAAGTTCTCTGTTAAACCTTATTCTTAACGTTTACCGAATAACAGTCTTTCAATTTACCAAACAACATTAAATAGCTTAGTGTATACCGATCAATCCAAATTAGTTATGTGTAATGAAAACCACTAAAGTAATGACTCATAAACACATTGACAAATGGATTTTTAATGTGGAAACCCTGTTAAGGGAAAAACCACTTGGGACCGGTAACCCAAAATTTTCACTCTTCTGAAGTGAGCTCGGTGAAGAGCCAACCATGTTAAAAGTTACAAACACACTATTAGGTGTGAACTTGTTAGAGGATTTAAAAGATTAGTTTGTCACTTGATATCGGGCATCTCTATGCTACCTTCTATGACCAAACCTTGGTTTTTCAAATGGTATCTGGCATCTCATGCTATCTTCATGATCAAACTTTTTGATACTCCTTGGGATGTATCTCAATATAGAAATGATCTTTAAATCCCGCTTGGTTAAGAGACTTTCTAAAATCAATGGTTAAACTAAAATAGTATGATCTGTTCACATATACTACTTATACTTGCAGATTTTTAGGTCTATTGTAATCTCATTAAACCATTCTGATCAATATATATTTTCAATACTCCTCTTTTTTTTTTCTGCTCAGTGATGCTATGATTTGTTGTTCAGTGTTCGCAGAAATCTTTAGCTCTTTCCTCAGATTGATTGATCAGGACTGTATGAAGTTGTTCTTCATTAGTTTCTCTCCAACATCCTCTTTTTCATTCACTCCCCTTAATTCATAATGAATTATATTGTCTCTTTATAGAAATGATATCATTGTTTCTTTCTTCTTGATTTTCTTGATCTTGGAGTGATCTGCAATCTTAGCCAATGTTGATTTAAAGCATAAATCCTATTTTATCTCATATAAATATTCTTTCCAACTGGTCAAAATAGCTTTAAATCCTTTACTTATCTCTGGCTTATCTTGTCAATGAAAATAATGATAACTACCAGTTAAGTCTATATTTAGCTCTGCCAGCTAGATATTTTGTCATTTCTAAACTCCAGTTAACTTAAGTGTTTTAACTCTTTGATAGCTTCAATCAACACTTCAGTTCTCCTTGGGCTTCTCCATCAGGGTTGTCTATCTATCGAGGTTATCTGTCCTTCAAGCTTCACTGCAAATTTCTTCTCATCAGTTAACATTGTAATTCTGGCTATCGGTAATGCTTGTGATTCTGTTCTTCGGTAATGCTCATCAATTTCTTTTCTCGGGCATCACTGTGACTTAACTTTTGGTTATCTCAGTCCACCGGGTTCCACTAGCCATTGGTGTTTGTAGTCACTTAGTGAATGCTTGTTTTTTTATGCATTACTGAAAGCATAATCTTTATCTCTCTGATTATCTGAAGTCTTTGACACTTTGATTATAATCGATTATATTCTATCAAGTTGACATCAATGAAAATACAATCCATTAACTGATTTAATGTCTTGCATTATCTTTCTACATTTCGGTGATTAACTTAACATCTTCAAACATTCAATCAATTACATGTCATCAATCTCTCCCTTTGGCATTGATGGAAACACACTACATTATCACACTATATTATTACTAATACAATATTAAATATGACAATTTCATGAATCTTTCCTATTGTAACTATTACAAATGTCTGGCTCTTGGTAAGCTCATATAGCTTAGATTTATTTCTTGCAGAGTGGTTTTCTTCAATCTTCAATCCCTTCACTGGATAGATGTAGCATATTTTGTCTCAGTTCTGATCTGTGCTCTGTCTTGACTGTTCCTCTTCTTGATAATCTCTTTTTTTCCTTTGACAACAATCTCTCCCTGTTTTACTTCTCTCCCTTAGATGGATATTTCATACGTTATCTCTCCCTATGAATAAAGATTAACTTTTCCTTTTGATTCTTAGGAACTTCTCTTCATGGATAATGATATAATATTTTCTAATCAATGAGATAATCTCTCCCTTATGATATTGAATCTCTCTCCCTTATGATAATGACATAATATCTCCCTTTGACAACAATACCAAACAATTCTTCTATATCATCTTCCATCCCTTTATATAATATATTCCTTGAATTTCCCTTTCCATCAACAATACATTGTCTCTGGTGTTCGGTGTAGATTTGTACCTTGCTATGTACAAATGTATTTGTTGTTGTTCATCTCAATGCTTGCATCAACATGAATGATCTCCTGATTGTATGTAGTCTGATGCAACCTCCTAGTTAGCTTACTGACCAATAGATAAGGGTTTTACCCCTAGTCTTTGTCTCAAGTACTCAAATGTATCTTTTGGTAATGGCTTGGTGACTATATCAGCTAATTTTTCCTTTGATTGAACATATTCCATTGTCACCTCCTTTTCTTGCACTTGTTCTCTTAGATAGTGATACTTGATAGCAATATTCTTAGTCTTAGCATACATGAATGGATTCTTAGAAATGTTAATTGCACTGGTATTATCACAATAAATAATCACTGGTTCAAGGATCTTCATATTCATACCTTCCAGCAACTATTTGATTCATGCAATATTGGAGCAATTTTCAAAAGTAGCCACATACTCTGCTTCTGCAGTAGATTGAGAGATGCGTCCTTTCTTCTTGCTAATCCATGTGACAAGTCTGTCACCCATGAAGAATGCTCCTCCAGTTGTGCTCTTTTGGTCATCAATGTTTCTAGCCCAATCAACATTTGTATAGACTTGTAGCTCCAATTTTCCTTATCTTTTATACCATAAGCCATAATCCTTGGTGTTCTTCAGATTTCTCAAAATTCTCTTGGCAGTAGTCATATGTGATTCTTTGGGATTAGCAGAGAATCGTGCAACTATTCCAACTGCATGTGCTATATCTAGTCTGGTATAAACAACATACATTATTTTTCCAACCATTGATCTATACAAGGTTTGATTTACCTCATTTGATTTGTGTTCTTTTGTCAGCTTACATCTGGTAGCCATAGGTGTTCCAACTAGTTTGGAATCTTTCATCTTGAATATCTTCAATACTTCCTTGATATATTTGGACTGAGTGATATATATGCCTGCATCTTGTTGAATAATCTGTAGACCGAGAAAGAATTTGATCTCCCCAAACATAGACATTTCAAATTCTTATCTCATTTCATTAGCAAAGATTTGCATAACATTTCATTTCCCCCCAAAATGATATCATCAACAAATATTTCAGCAATCAGAATATTACCATCGATATCTTCTTTTAAGTATAGATTGTTATTTTTACTTGTTCTTACAAATTCAATGCTAATGAGATAGGAGTGAAGTATTTCATACCAGGCTCTAGGTTATTGTGTCAATCCATACAAGGCTTTATGTAGTCTACATATCATGTTCCTCTTGTCTGGATCAACAAACCCTTCTGGTTGTTCAATGTATACCTCTTCTTCCAGTATTCCATTTAGGAGTCCAGATTTGACATCCATCTGGTATACATTGAATCCTTTGAATGCAACATAAGCAAGTGATATTATAACCCTTTCTAGTCTAGCAATGGGTGAAATTTTTTCTCCATAATCAATACCTTCTTCTTGTGCATATCCCTTGCATACTAATCTTGCTTTGTTTCTTGTGACTTCTCCATTCTCATTCAGCTTGTTTCTGAATATCCATTTAGTACCGATGACATTCTTGTCATCTGGTCTTGGTACTAGTGTCCATGTACTATTCTTCTCAATCTGTTCTATTTCTTCATTCATAGCACTGACTCATTCTTCATTCTCAAGTGTAGTATTAACAGATTTAGGCTCAAAATCATGAAGTAAACATCTAGTGTTTAGTGACTTACTTCTTGTTGTCATTCCAGCCTTCTTGTCTCCTATGATTTAATTTTGTGGATGATGTCTTCTGACATACTTGGAAATTTTTGGTTCATCTCTTTTTCCATCATTCTGATCATCTTCTTGACCTTTTTTCTAATCTCCATTGCTTGGTACATCATTTTGAGTATTATCCTAATTTTTGGTAATTGCAGCCTGATGCTCGGGTGCAATGTTCTATTTCTTGGGAGTGATACACTGTTGCTCGGGTAGAGTGTCAGGTTCTTCAGTATAACCAAACCTGTTGTAGTCCTCTAGTTCTCTTCTGATTTCCTTATCATTCTTTTTTGCAAATTCATCTATCTTTACATTTGCACTTTCAATGATTTTGTTAGATGACTTGTTAAGACATTTATAAGCCTTGGTTTTGGTGGAATACCCTAGAGAGATATCTTCATCACTTTTGGAGTCAAGCTTTCCATTTCTATCATCCTTCAAAATATAACATTGACTACCAAAGGTTCTAAAGTAACTTACATTGTGTGTGTAACCGTACCAAAGCTCATAAGGTGTCTTCTTTGTGTCCTTCTTCAATTGTACTCCATTAAATGTGTACATAGAAATACTGATAGCTTCCCTCCAAAAATTTTGAGTGATTCTTTTCTCAATCATTAATGTTCTTGCATAGTCAATAATTGATTTGTTTCTCCTCTCATCAATTCCATTTTGTTGTGGTGTTATTAGTGCAAAAGCTTGTCTTTTAATTCCATGCTCATTACATAAATTAGTGAATTCATCTAAAATAAATTCCCCTCCCCTATCTAACCTAATTTCAATTTCTTATTACTTTGTTTTTCTACATAGCCTTATACCATTTAAACATCTTGAATGCTTCTGATTTATCTTTTAAGAACATAATTGTCATCATTCTAGAATAATCATCAATAAAGATAATGAAATACCTATCTCCATAGTAACTCTTTGTCCTCACGGGTCCACATAGATCAGTATGGACTAATTCTAGAATTGCATTAGATGTATGGGTTTTACTCTTGACACTAGACTTTGTCATCTTACCTTTTTGATAGTTCTTTCTCATGATATTTTTAGGCTTTGACATGCTCGGTAAGCCTCTGACATTCCTTTTATTTCTTATCTTTATCATGTTGTCAAAATTCACATGACACAATCTTTTGTGCCACAACCATATGTCTTCATTTCTATCCATTAAACAAGTGGTGTTAATGTCATCAAGATAGAAAAGGTTACCTTTTGTCTTCTCACCAGTTCTAATCAACCTTCCTGATTCATTGAAGTTCTTTGCCTTCTTATTCTCAAATGCTACTTAGTGACCTGTATTGTTTAGCTGTGAAAAACTTAACAGATTATAATTAAGTCCTTTTACCCAGTAAGCATTTTCACATTTGACCAGGTTATTCAACATTATGGTTCATTTACCTTCAACTGGACAAGGTGTATCATTACCCATTCTTACTGAACCACCATTATAGTATGCAAAAGTTTCAAATTTTTTCTTATCATCGGTCATGTGGTGAGTGTAGCCACTATCTATGATCCAAACATCATTCTTACTAACTTTAGATATGAGTATAGTTCCTACATACCTTTCTTCTTCTTCGTCTGAGTCATTCTTCATGGCTACAAATATCATCTCAATGTCTTCTTCAGATTTGGTGTCAGTATCATCAGCTCTGTTCTCAGCTAGGTAACATGCTTTATTTCCTTTGTCCTTGTAGTCTCAGGTATCTCTTCTTTTAGACTTTTGGTTACTTCGGTAATCTCTATTATCACTTCGGTCAAACTTATTTTCATATGTTCTGTCATTACTTCTATCATCTTTTCTTCTATTTGGACATCTTGCAACAAAGTGTCCAACCTCTTTACAATTAAAACATACAAGTGGTAATTTACCTTTGTATCTACCTTTGACTCTCTGCAATCTTCTTGCCATTAGTGCTTCAATCTCATCAAGTCCTTGATCCTCATTATCACTGTCACTATCATTCCTAATAGTGTGTCTATGAATTGAATTACTTATTTTCAAATAAGATTTGAATGCAGCTTCTATAGATGGTAAGACACTATTATCAAAGTTATTCATCTCAAATGAAATCTATCTACCAATCAGGCTATCTAGAGTAACTTTATTGTTTGCAACTTGTCTCATTTCTTGAATAGAAGAAACTCTAATAGCATATACAGGTAGTAAGGTTCTTATGATTTTACTTACCACTATCTCCTCTTCAAGTACACCTCCAACTCCTTGGGTAGCATTGACTACCTCTTTGATTCTATAGCTATACTGAGTGATAATTTCTCCTTCTTTCATCCTTAGATCATCAAACCCCCCTCTTAGGCTTTCTTCCTTGGCTCTTAGTACATTAGCATCTCCTCCATGTACCAGCTTCAACTTATCCCACATTTTATTTGTAGAGGTGCGGGTTTGGACATCTTCAAACTTAGCATCAGAGAGTGATGAGGCAAGTTCTATCATCATGCAATTATGCTCATGCTTTTCTCTCAATTTATCAAGAGTATGAGGTCCTATAGGCAACACATATTCAGTATCAAGGTGTTGAGTAACATCATTACCAATACCTGATAGGTGGATTCTTATTCTACTTTTCCATGATGCAAATTTGTCTTTATTCAACTTGGGCACATCTCATTTTCTCATCTTGTGATCTTTTACTTGAGATGTTAAACTCCCTTTCTAAGAACACAAGCTCTGATACTAATTGTTAGTAATAACTGAGAGTGGGGGGTGAATCAGTGGCCTCAAAAATATTCCAATTAATCAACCCAAAAACTTAGTACCACAATATTAAGCCTCTAGTTATCTTTAGTCCTAAAATATGTATGCCTTCAAATATACTTATCAAATAACTACTCCTCGAGTGCTCTACTAAACCTTATTCTTAATGTTTACCAAATAGCAGTCTTTCAATTTAACGAATAATAGTAAATAGCTTAGTGTATACTGATCAATCTAGATTAGTTATGTGTAATGAAAAACACTAAAGTAATGACTCATAAACACATTGAAACATGGATTTTTGACATGGAAACCTTGTTAAGGGAAAAACCATTTGGGACTGGTAACCCAAAATTTTCACTCTTCTGAAGTGAGCTCAGTGAAGAGCCAACCTTGTTAAAGGTTACAAACACACTATTAGGTGTGACCTTGTTAGAGGATTTAAAAGATTAGTTTTTCACTTGATATCGGGCATCTCTATGCTACCTTCTATGACCAAACCCTGGTTTGTCAAATGGTATCTGGCATCTCATGCTATCTTCATGATCAAAATTTTTGATACTCCTTGGGATGTATCTCAATACAAAAAGGATCTTTAAATCTCGCTCGGTTAAGAGACTTTATGAATCAATGGTTAAACTGAAATAGTATGATCTATTCACATATACAACTTATACTTGCAGATTTTCAGATCTATTGTAAGCTCATTAAACCATTCTGATCAATATATCTTTTCAATACCTTTTCTCCACTTTTGTTTCTACTCGGTGATGCTATTCTTTGTTGCTCGATGTCTGCAGAAATCTTTAGCTCTTTCCTCAGCTTGATTGATCAGGACTGTATGAAGTTGTTCTTCATTAGTTTCTCTTCAGCATCCTCTTTTTCATTCACTCCCCTTAATTCATAATGAATTAATTTTTCTCTTTATAGATATGATATCACCGTTTCTTTCTTCTTGATTTTATTATTCTTGGCATGATCCACAATCTTAGCCAATATTGATTTAAAGCATAAATCATGTTTTATATGATAGAAATCTTCTTGCCAACTGGTCAAAATATCTTTAAATCCTTTACTTATCTCTGGCTATCTTGTCGATGAAAACAATGATAACTACTAGTTAAGTCTATATTTAGCTCTGTCAGCTAGATATTTTGTCATTTATAAACTCCAGTTAACTTAAGTGTTTTAACTCTTTGATAGCTTTGGTCAACACTTCAGTTCTCCTCGGGCTTCTCTGTCAGGGTTGTCTGTCCTTCGGGCTTCACTGCAAAGTTCTGCTTGTCGGTTAACACTGTAATTTTGGCCATCGATAATTCTTGTGATTTTGTTCTTAGATAATTCGCATTGGTTTCTTTTCTTGGGAATCACTGTGACTTAAGTTTCAGTTATCTCAGTTCGTTGGGTTCCACTAGCAGTCGATGTTTGTAGACACTTAGTGAATTCTTTTTTTTAATGCATTATTGAAAGCATAATCTTTATCTCTCTGATTCTCTGAAGTCTTTGACACTTTGATTATAACCGATTAGATTATATCAAGTTTACATCAATGTCAATATAATTCATTAACTAATTTAATGTCTTGCATTATCTTTCTCCATTTCGGCGACCAACTTAACATCTTGAAACATTCAATCAGTTACATGTCATCATTGCTTACAAATCTTGTTTATGATGATAATGATCCATTAACATTAAAACATATTTTAAACAATATGAAATGATCATCCATGGTCTCATTATAATGCCAAATGACCCTTTATGGTCATTTTCCCATCTCCCTAGGATCCATAGTGACCCTGGTGTACCTTCATGGCCTTGGTGCTCCTGCACCACATACCATCTTGGGAGGGGATCATCCTTTTGAAATGGTCAATGTCTTAGAAGTTTTAGGGTCAGGATTTTTTCTACTCTTATGAGAAGATGTAATTATATGCTAATGAAAAAAGACATCTTGCTGGCCCTTCAAAGGGCATGTTGCAAGGAAAATAGAGAGAATTATAGAAGAGGATGATCAAAATATGTGGCATATATAGCTATTAATGGCTCCAAGACATTGTTCAAGAATGAAACAAAGATAGCAAGATCTAAAATTGAGCATGTGAGTCACGATGATAAGCCTAAGTACCTTATAGAGTACATGAAAATATGTATAGGGAAGTCATTTAAAATTAAAGCATGCTATGAATTACACCAATATCAATGATGCATCAAAGAGAGTGGCCATGAAGATAAGAATATACACCAAGCAATGCAAGTCTAATGCATTCGATCTACAATCTGCAAGAATTAAAATCTGTTAGCATACACATAGATCAAAATTTATAAAAGAAAATTAAAAGTGCATCTATTATTCATGTATTAACAATCTAATCAAAATTTTAACTAGGAGAAGATTGGGATGACTAAATTTCATGCTTGGATGTCAAATATATACTGATCCAGTGTTCATGGTTGGATGTCAAATGTTCTAATCAAATATGTCGATCTAATATTAAGTGTTGATCAAAATTTCATGGTTGGATGTCAATGTTCATGGGTGGATGTCAAATATGCTATCTAATGTTCATGGTTTGATGCCAAATGATTTTTGATCCAATGTTAATGGTTGGATGTAAAATGTGACATCAAAGGTATGTTGATCAAATAAGTTCATTTAAATTTCATGGTTGGATGTCAAAATTTGTTGATCCATTTAATGTTCATGGTTAGATGTCAAAATTTGTTGATCTAATGATCTTTAGGTGTTTTTATCTAGAGCTCATGTGTTAGGATATCCAATTTATAAAGAAAATGCAACAAAATACAAAAACTTGATAGATAGTACCTAGGGTTGAATCTGCAAAAAGTGCACAGACTAAATGATGAGGCTCTTCAATATCTTTCCAATGCCACAAGAATCGCAAAAATTGAAGATCGTGGAAAAAAGTTGAGCTTGGGAGTCCAAATAGAAGGATCAAATTCAAGCTACAGAAAATGATGATAAACAAAAAAAGCAGGGAGGACAACCTGAAGCTCTTTAACATCCCGATGATGGATCAGAAACTGTGATTTAAATTATTGATGCAAAAAAACACACACAATCTTATCCAGAAACACCAACAAGTAAAATGTTTTTATTTTTCAAGGTGTATAAACCCTTGTCTCCTATGTGGTCTAATCTCTAGAGTGATAACATTATTTTTTCAAATGATAACTTAGTCTCCATAGAAAGAATACCTTTAGGAACCCAAAAAGCATGACCACCTGCCAAAGATGGTATCATTATTTAATCCAATGGAAGAGATGAAGACTCAATATTATAAAAAAGTACTATTTCACCAAGTGACTAAATTGTACATGAATCAAGCTAAAACAAATATTCCAACCTGACACCTATAGAAATCCCCACAAGACACAAGACGCCTTGATTTGACCCAGTTTCCAAAACCACATATTAAAATTCCAACAAACAGGCTACAAATAGGAAATAGATTGTATCTTATAAATGTCATGTTTGTAACTCTCACTACCCCAAAATAGAGTTGCATGATAAGTGTAAATATCCATCCTAATTCCAATCAAGATTCCAATACAACTCTCCTCTTACAAGCTCTTACACATTATAAGCATATGTCATAGAATCCTTTCAAAATAGGGAGCTCCAATTTTGCTACATATATCAACCTTAGTGACAACTTACAACACACATTTACAAGGTGCCAACACTTGGAAAATATGCTAGCTCAAATTTTGATTCCCCATTTTAATGTGAGGCTAAATTAAACAATAATAAAATATATTAAAGTGCTAGAAAACAATAAATTATTAAAACAAATGTTAGGAACTTGCTAAGGTCGAAACGCCTTAATTCCCAAAATTTTGAGCAAGATGCACATTGGTCATCATGAAACTAGAAAGGAATGGTATAAGATGCTCAATAATTTAAAACATACACCAAACCAACATGCCCAACAAAAAAATCTAAAATTTTGTTTTAGCTAAATCAAAATGCTGGTTAATAACAAAAACCTGTTAAAATACTTCCAACTGCCTAGGAAAATAAGAGTACAAACATCTAAATGGCTATCTAGTAAGGAATGGGTAAAGTATGTAATTCTATTAGGAGAAATTGGAAAACAAAATATGTATTGAGCTGAGGTTTTCAAAGTAAATGGTCATTTTCCCATTTTAAGACCTCAATATGGTTACACAAACATAACCACAACCCAAAGAGTTATAATTTCTCACATTCACAGGATTCGAATATGAAATAATATTCATTAATGACTTTGAAAAATGGAAATAGATGGGAGAGAATATGGGTTTACTGCATTACAATCCAAAATGGAAGAAGAAACTATTAAAATAATTTTATAAATGATAGGTTAGGGCTGGAAAATGCAGAAATAATGCAGCAAAGTTCTGCTTTTATGTTAGCCTTGATTTATGAGAAGGGATTCCTCTACACCCAATGAATATTTTGGAACCACACTTAGGTCAAATTAGTATCTAGTGATCCATATGGCTAGGAATAGATATGCCACTCCATCATGTACATGTTCTATATATATATTTTGAGGAATATAATTTGCATCTTTAGTTGGAGTCATATGTCTCATTTTTCTTTCCATGTTTTGCATCCATTCAATTTGTTAAAATAGTTTAGCATTTATACGGTGAATATTTATTATGGAAATATAATTCTCTATCAAAAAACATAACAAGAAGAGTAGAACGTTCTATAACTTATTTGATCATTCTTTTTTGGTTTCTAAGATGTTGTTGTCCAAGCCAATAACTACAAATTTACCTTGTTGAGGTTACTTGTAATGATAATAAAAAATAATTTGGCCAACTTTAAGCTCTTAATAGATGTAAAGAAGATACTTGATTTATAGAGCCCCTCATGTAGTCCACACAAATCACCTGTGATGCTATTCTCTTAGTTTTCCAAGATTACAATTGATAGATACCTTAGAACTTGGTGATATAAACAGTAATAAGCTTTGAAAGATATAAGGTAGAAATAAAAATATTTAAAACAAAGTCAAGATCGATGATATCTACCTATCCCACTAATTGGTGATATCACTAACACAAGATTACCTTTACTATGAGAATAACATCTGGTGATTCATAAAAGAAGAAAAATGAATTTGAACTATACAGATGTAAAATACTAAAATCTAGTGAATTTGGGACGATGTAACAAAATTTAGCATTTTCAACAAAGTTCAAACCAAATTTCTGAATCCAGAAAAATGCAAGCCTATAAAAAATGGGAAAACCCTATCCAAGTTTATGACCTTAAAACTTAAAAGCCAAACATCTTATTAAAATAATCACTGCCACTCTTTAAGTAATGTTTCCAAATTTGTAAAACATGGCCAATATAATAAAAAAAACACATTAGCACTTAACAACTTAAACATTGAAACATGACTTGCAGTAGAAGCTTACTTGATAGAATGTTTACTTATAAATTTAAAATGTGCTCTATTCAATAAGCTTTAGATAATTCTAAAAATAAAAAAATCTCAACCTAAAAGCATAGGCAAAATAAGAATGTTGCTTGCAAAGGAAACCAAAGTGACAATTTAGACTAAATTTACAATCCAAGATGTCATGCTTTAGTAAGAAGCAAAAGAAAACACCAACGAATTGGAATTTTGATGAAAATGAAACCTTGTAAAAGTAAGAGATCATGCAATTGTGCATCTTCAAAAGAATCAAAACTATAATTGATGCATACAAAAAGAAATAAGAATGTCAAAGTCCCAAAAACCATATGTAAATGAGAGGCCATTATGTGTGTGTATATGTTCTCAAATTAAGGGGTGGATACCAACCACCATAGGACTTATTGCTTGATTAAATATGTTTCCACTTGCATCTTGTTAATCTAATTGCTCCACTTGAAATATGGATAAATTTGTTATTTGTTTTATTTACACGTAGGATTATTTTATGTCATGTTGCAATTAAACACTGACATGTTTTTCTACTGTCCAAGTTGTAACTTTGCTAGTTGAAAGTGTCACTTGGTTCACTATGTTGGCTCTACTCTGCAGTGAAACTAAAGTCTATATAATGAGGTTTCACTGGTACATCTAGTTTGGAATCATTTATGTTCTTGTTGGAGAAGCTACATTATTCAAATTTATCCTAACTCTAAAGAATTACTATAAGACGTAAGAAATTCTCTTCGCATGAATTTCATTTTCCTTCTTATTCTTTTAAATACAATTTTGAGAAAAATGTTTTGAGACCATTAATTCAAAGATAACTACAGATGCATTATTATCAAATTTTCAAATCAGGTTTGAACCAAGGAAAGTATGTTGTCCTCTTTCACCTTATTTTTAGAAAAAAAAATGATTTCTTATATACAGTAGTTCAAATTTCTTTCTTTCAATGTCTGGACACATCATACTTCTACAAAGATAGAGCTTGGCACATGGCTCCATTGCTAAGTCATACTTCTATAAAGAGAGAGCTTGGCACTTTATTTTTAGAAAAAATGATTTTTGATATGCTAAACAAGAAAGACAGTAGCTCAAGGTTCTTCATTTCCATGACCAGGCATGAAGAGTAATCATATTTGATTGGGCACTTACATCAACAAACACGTCATACTTATATGAAGATAGAGCTTGACACTTGCACCCATTGCTAAGTCATCTATACACCATGGAAAGTGCCACAATTCCAAGTATAAACCAAAACTTCCAAGCTAAGTGCTTGTAGAAATACGTGGTTTTAAAGATCACTTTTCTCTAATGTATATGGTAAATATTCTGAAACCTCAGAAGCCCTTGATTTATAACCATATAGAAAGCCCTTAGTCACAAATGATATAATTAATTTTGTCATATTATCTTCATTTCATACAAGTAAACAGAGGAAAGCAATAAATAGAAGTCTATGAATAAACCAAAATATCCAAGACGTGTGCTCATAGAACCACGGGTATTTAAAGATAGTGGTCTTCTAATGTATGAGGGAAATATTCTGAAACCTAAAAAGGTCATGTTTTTCGTCTGTTATGCAAACATACATTCCCAATATGTCTACTTAATTGTATTATTTTTTTCTTCATTGTATTTAAAGAATCCTTGATAATCTAGACTTTGTTTAACTTTCAATCTCACTTTTCAAAAGCTTATTTAGGCTCTTATTTGCATATTACTATCATGGAACTTTGATTTTGATTGTAGGTAATCTTGTGTAAAGTTAAACAATCACACTAAAGTGTTATACTGTTGGTGCTTCCTAGCATCATATATGTGGTTGTCATTTTTAAGTCATAGTTGCCTTGAAATGTATGTCTCATATGACTTTAAATTGCATAGATATGGTATATAGTTGTTAAAAAAAACAAAATGCTTGATGTGCATCTGGTTTGATTGGCATATATGATCACTCTAAAATGTTGAGTCTCTATTGGGAATGAGTTTACAGGCATTCTTCCAAAGAAATTAGAAGGACAAAAAGAATTAGATCCGATATTGGATGATTATTACTTGAAAAAATAAAGGGAGAAATCTAGAATACTCAAGACGGGGGATGCTAGTGATATTTTTACAATTAAGCACTGGAGTTGCTTCAGTGTGCAGGTCAAAATGAATATCACTCATATAAGATATTTCTTGAAGAGAAATATTAGTTTATAGTATGTACTTGTACACCTCTCTTTTGTGATTCACGGTTCCCAATCTTTCCAAAGGCGGGGGTTAGTAGCACCGTTTTGCAATGATATAAACCAAATACACAAAGCTACCAATAACAAATAACTTAAAATGTAACCAATAAAATGTACAAGAAATGAAAGGAAAACAAATGAATGCAAACCCCAAAGTGCTTGAAGCTTCTATGGTCTCTCTCTACTCTTTTCGAAACGTTGTTTTTGACGCTTAGTATTGGTGTGGGTAGCGTCTATGACTTGAGAAGCGTCAAGAATTTGATACTTGAAATGGGTGTGTGATTGCAAGAAGGCTTGAATTCTAGAAACAAACTAGCAGATTAATGGCGCACGAGAGCTTGAAATCTTGGATCCTTCAAATGGGTATGAATGGTTTATTATATAGGAATTGAGGATGATATGAACGACCAAGATCAATCCTAGAGATAGGGAGATGAACGGTTGAGATCAAAGGGAATTGGAGAAGCCTTCAGTAAACTCAACCTCTTTAATTGGTAAAGAGGAGATAGAGTTTGGTTGACTGAAGAGCTAATTGTGAGTTACCTTTTAGAAATGAAGAGGTGGGTGGAGTTACCCACGTGAACTGGTGAGATGAGTGGAGTAACCCATGTGAACTGGAGAGATGGGTGGAGTAACCCATGTGATCTGATTGGAGTTATCTCTTTGAAGATAAATTTATATTTAATTCATTTATTTAATTAAAGTTTTCAACATGTGAGATAATTGAATTCTTTTTTATTTATAATTGCTTTATTTGATGAAATTAAATTAATTTAATTGAAATTAATATAATTGGAAGAATTTAATTAGTAAGTTTAAATATTTCAATTTAAACTATAGGAAAATAAATTTAATTAATTAATCAATTAAGGTTAATTAATTAAATAAAATTAATTATTTAATTAATTTTGGGAATTTGATTAGATGATTTGGGGAATGAATTTGGAGGAAAATAGATGACTAATTAATGATTAAAAAACCATTAATTAATAGATGAAAATTAGTGTTTTCAATGTCAAGTCGCAAGTCTGTCCATTTTAGGGTGTCTACATTTGCCCCTCTTTGATACAATGTGACTTGTCACAGTGTATCAAAGATTCTCTGATTTTGATCTTGCCCCAGCTTGTCCCGATGATAGCAGGTTTATTTATGCCCCCTCAACAAATTTGAGTGAAAAGTCACGACATGAGCATTTATTTGTTGAAATTGCAATTTCGGAATCTGGGTAGCTGACTGATTTGAAAAACTTGATATATTGCCCCTGATATTAATTGTCAAAGATTTCGAGGACCGGGAAGAAATTTATGATGTTCTAGAGAAATTAGGGTTTTTTGGATTCCCTATAAGTAGCCAAGTTTGCCCTTCATTTGTCACATTGCCTTCTTGGAGCTCTTCGAATCTTGGTGAGTTTATTGCTAGTTTTCTTTGTTTTTCCTCCTGTTTTTGTGTGATGGTTGACTTACCTGGGGTCACAGACATTTCTGACTGAGTCCAGATGTATTAGAGGCCAGCTAGCATAGGACATCCGGTGATTGTTCTTGCTTTGCATGTCATTAATGCCTGTATTTATTGCTTTGAAAATTTTATGTTTTCTAACCTTTTGTATAAGTTTTCACAATCACTTGTGGTTTTGCCGCAATTGCGGTTTAAATGCTGCAATTGCTGGTTGTAAGCCACAATTGCCAAATTTGTAGGCCACAATTGCCTTTTTTTTGCCGCATTTTCCTTTGTTGTTTCACAATCACATAAAAGTACCACACTTGTAGGTTTTGATTGCCACAATTGTCTGTTTTAACTATTTCCTGGATTTGCTTGGTCTCATTTCTGTTTATCCTGATTGCTGACTCTTCTCTCTATGAATGATATTGATATATTTCTTATTTATTTCTGTGTGTAGTTCATCGGGAGGATTCTACACTACTGAGATTCTATACCGGCGGGACTTGTATATAGGTTCTAGCTCTCTGAGGATGAGAGGTCAATGCTTAGAGAGTTAGGTTTATATTGGATTTGTTACATGCCAGAGATCACAACCAACAAGGGTCTGATCTTGGCTCTTGTAGAACAATGGAATTCGGAGACATGCACTTTTTGGTTACCCACTAGAGAGTGTACTGTTACATTGGAGGATGTTTACCACATTCTTCAGCTTCCGATGTAGGGTGCACTTGTTGAGTATGCTACTCATCCTGGTATTGTTGCCTTGACTGAGTTATCTAGATTGCCCTGGGATTAGATTGGTTTTTCTAGCGCATATGATATTCCATGGTCCCGGTTTGGCCTGGGCCTTGATAGATTGTCTACCTTATTAGGTAGTTTGATATGTGGTATCTTATGCCCTAATCGACGCCAGTGCGGATTCTCGGTTGGCTTTGGTTCTGTATTACAGAGTATGGTCCATGATCATACTGTATATGCATGGGGGCCATTCATGATAGCTCATGTGCACTATCATATGTTTTACGTGGCTTACCTTAATGGTAATTCGCTCGGCTGTAATGCTACCCTTCTGCAGATATGGGTGTGGGAGCACATTGTTGTCTGTTGTCCTGTTGGTTCTCATGATCTGGCTGTAGATAGGCCTTATGTGTTCATGTATGATGGAGCCATCGTTCAAACCCACATGGGTCATTTTTTGTATTGGTGTCAGCAATTAGATATGATGCCCTATTTCATTTGGAGGCTGTATAGAGAGTGCCCTGTGTGGGATGGAGAGGATATTCATCTTCCTTTTTTCCATCGATGGAGATAACTAATTGGTCATGTCACTAACCATGTACATATGATTGATTTTCACAAAACCTACAGGGTGTTGCGACAGTTCAGGGAGTAGCAGGATGTGTCTGATACATATGCTTATTTTGCTTGTAGGTCGAGGGATGCTTTGGTCTGGGGTGGGGTTGTATCACTTGATGTTGTGCAGAATGAGTTTGCAGGATTAATTCCCATTCTGTGCACATGGAAATCTATCACTGTAGATGTAGGTATGTTTGTGCAATGATGATTTGTGTAGTTTCCTTACTGCTCTCTTAGTCTATCTACTTTATGATACTTGTTTCTTTATCTTATGTGGTACTGATATTTGAATTTGATCTTTTGCAGGCACCACTCCTCGGTATGATGCTTGGTGGGTGCAGACCTATCCTATTTCACTTACAGATGTCTCTCATCCCGTTGCTAGGACTATCATGAGGAGGCACCAATAGGTATGGTGAGGTAGGGGTGATCGAGATGGAGGGAGAGATGGAGGACGAGAAAGAGGTAGAGTTGGAGGCTGAGATGGAGGATGGGATGGAGGTAGAGATGGAGGAAGGGAGAGGGGAGATGATGATGGAGATGATCCTGGTCCTAGGGATTCTAGTGGTGGGGTTCAGACGAGGGGTGGGTGGAGTGGTAGTTAGAGAGTTGGATTGAGGGCCATTTTGGAGGATGAGGAGGTGATGGAGGAGAAGGCACCTTAGTTAGTGCAGAGAGTACGTTAGCGTGCTGGTGCTGTATTGGCTCTGAGAGAGGAGGACAGGGTGATTGTGGAGGATGTGGATGTGGATATTGCAGATATTGATATTGAGGCCTTGGATACTGAGAGTGCTAGTTTGAGCTCTTCCACTGGCGGTGGTAGTACAGGAAGCAGTACTGGTGAGAGTTCTAAGAGTGAGGATTCTTGGGTGGTGAGGGGGAGGGTTGATGACAGATTGGGTGACAGAGCTGACGAGGGGGACATGGATGTGGCCATGGGAGGGATGGATGTAGATCCTACCGATCTAGAGAGAATCACTTAGGATGTTTCTGATTTATAGGCTAGACTTGATTCCATTGATGCCCGTGCCACTACTTTGGAGGCTAGGGTTACAATAGTTGAGGTGAGGATGACTGCGGCAGAGGCTACAGAGAAACAGGCTCGAGCAGAGGTTTGATCTTTTATTGATAGTGTATAGGATATATCACATTAGGATGTGTTGGACCGATACTTTAGATCTGGGTGTGATTCTCAGAGAGAGATTGAGTACTGGAGGTGCAAGTATGAGGGTGTAGTTCCTATTGATCAGAGGGTTCCTATCTATACAGCCTCACAAAGATCCAGTAGGGCTTAGAGATTACATAGTGGTGTTGGTGCTCCTAGTTCATCACGGAGACCTACTACTGATATGCCACCCCCTTGTCCACTTGACGGTGAGGGTGGGGGTAGCACATGTTGATTGTGTGCCTTTCCACTTTTGTACATGTACCTTTTTTGTAGTGATGTTCATTTGATATACTCTGAGGCTTATCCATTTTTGTATCCTGACACACTGATATTTATTGATATATATGTTGATTACCTTCTTTTTCTTAGACTTGTGACCGTTCATTGTACTCAGATATTTGGATTATATGAGATGCATCTATTGATTTACTTGCTACATGTATGGTTTCTACATGATTACGTTTAGATGTTAAAATGATTTATGCAATGCAATTCTATTATGCAGACTCGTAGATGGATGATTTACTTTTCCTATGATACTGACATGTTTATGCAGGATGGTGGAAATGAAATGCATGTTTATATGAGATTCTTATGGATGCATGTTATTTATGATTTACCATGTATGCAACTTCTATGTTTTTTTTCATTTTTTTCTGATGCACTTAAATGGAATGAATACAATTTATTATGTGAAAAATATTTGATTAATGCATGTGTTAGTTAGAAGGAAGTTATTTTTTTAGAATTATGCTCTCTGGGATTGATTTGATAGATATGGAATGATAGAATGGAATTTTTTTTATTTTTCTTTTTGATATATATGAACTGATAGAAAGGATGAGTGTCCCAAGTCGTTGCCCATGTTTCCAATATTTTTCATTATTGCATTTTTTTTATGAAATTCTAAAAAGCGTCCAATGCATCCAGATCACATACCATCTGGATACCACCATGACCTCTTGATAATCGGAAGGAGTAGAGAGATTGAATAGAAAGAGAACTTAGTGCACCCAAATATTGACCATCTGGGTTCATCTATGTTCCCTATTTGAAAAGAAAGAGAGCCAAAAGCACCCAGATATTGACCATTTCGATACTGCTTTTCCCTTCGATAAACCAAAAAAAGGAAACCAAGATAGAACTCCTATGCACCCAGAGTCCATCTGGATAACACTGTGAGCTCTTGATTCTGTAAAGAAAAGACCAAAGCAAACAAGATAGAACTCCTATGCACCCAGAGTCTATCTGGATAGCATCGTAAGCTCTTGATTGAAAAAAAAAAGACCATAGAAACCAAGATAGAACTCCAACTCACCCAAAGTCCATCTGAATAGCACCATGAGCTCTTGATTCTATTTGGTAAATAAACAAGAAGATAAAAGAGAAGGAATGTCCAATTCTTTCCCAGGGTTAAGCTCAGATCGTGGAACTGCGTGGTTGCCAGATAAGTGACAGTGCCTACCACATTTATCCTAAATCATCATGGCCCTAAAATTGAAGTGAACATTCAACACACAGCAATCAAAGAAAATAAGTAATGAGCCATCATAGCTAATCTCCTCACTTGGTGGATCCTGGAGTAGCGTAAGAACATAACCGCAAAATATAGACTGACATATGACTGACTAACTAACTAACCTAGTCAACATTTTTGGATGGTTCCTTGATTCATTTGGATTCTCTTGATTGGCTCAGCTCTTTTGATAGGCTTGATTGGCTTGATTGCTTGGAGTGTGTCTGGTTTTATCAATAGATGACTCATATAAGACTGACCTATCTGGTTTTGAGCACATCCATCACTGTATAAGATGATTGATATGATTAATTGATTTTAATCATTTTGGTGGATGATGAAGTTGTGTCATATGGGCCCAATGTTGATTGGCAAAGCTCATGATTATGACATTTGATAGATTGGCTTAGTTGCTAGTTTGCTTGTTGATAGATTTGATAGATTGATAAATCTATGTCATATGGGCCCAATACTAATTTTCAAAGCTTGTGATGTTGACATTGATTGAATTGGTGTGATCTCCCTTTTCTTTGTTGATAACCGAGTTGGCTTTATTGCTTGGGATTTTTTCAATTTTTTGATTGTTTTTTATGAAGATTGATTTTTTCAAGACATTTTGATCTTTTTAGGATTTTGATGAGTTTTCTGATTTTTTGGATTTTTGATGGGTTTTTGAATCACCCCCTAGTCTAGTCATCTAATACTAACCATGGATAAGTTTTGGTGCTCAGAGGGGTTTGTGCTTCTAGATATATCTTGGGTAGTTAGTCTTTCTTTTGAAGTGTGCTCAATATTTTGATCTTGGAGTTCATTGATGGTAAATCTGGATTTGAACACTCGACGCCTGTTTGCCAGGTTTTCACCAAGGTACCTACTCAATAGTGCCTGTTTGCCAGGTTTTCACTGAGAGAGTGATTTTGTTTCTCTTTAATTCTTTTTCTTTTTTTATTTTTTTGTTGTCACCAAGGCGCCTGATTGCCATGTTTTCACCAAGGTAACATTTTGTATTTTTATTTTTATTTTTTTGGTATTTTCTAGATATGTAGATAGGTGCCTTAACTAGTGAGACCTCAAGCATAGAACCTCTTGAGGTGCATTTTATTGATGTATCTAGGGATCTGATCTCCTTCTGATGTCGCCAGTTGGTATGCCCCACTCTACGTAGTGGTGACAATGACATATGGTCCTAGCCAGTTAGGCTCAAACTTTCCTGGTTTCACTCTCTTTGCTTGGTTCTTTTGATTTTCCATGAGGACAAGGTCTCCTACCTCAAATTTTTGTGGCCTCACCTTCTTGTGATAGTTCCTTCTAAGGCAATTTTTATAGCCTTGTAAGTGGTTGAATGCATGTTGTCTTCTTTCGTCTAGTAGTTCCAGTTCACTGAGCCTTGCTACTCTGTAGTCTTCATCTAAAATCTAATTCTTTAATCATATCCTCAGGGATGGGATTTCCACTTTGAGGGGTAGGACCGCTTCTGATCCATATACTAGGTGTAACCACTTGGATTTGGTCTTCTTTGACCATAGACCCTATTTTCCCTAAGTGTGATCATACCCCCAACTATGTCACGACAATGTTACATTGGCATAATTCTCTTTTAATCAGATTTAATGTCCTAGGTATTTTCATCACTAAATTATATTAACTACTACAGCCATACAATTCAAATCAAATTCAAAACATGGCTATAGTATTTAATCATAAAGGAATTAAATAAACCTCAATATGTCTCATCACTTGCAAATGAACCCATTCCCCTAGCCTAATTAATTTAATCAAATTGGCTATAGTCCTATTGATTATTAAAA
>MU223635.1:2781067-2800432 GCA_018584345.1 Thuja plicata | reverse complement strand
GTGGTTAAGGTAAAGGTTCACCCACCTTGGTCTTGCAGAGCTAGAAGTGCAGGGGAAGAGGATCATAATCGATCATTCCTGTTAGTTGGCCAAAAACAATTGGTTTTCCAAACATTGGATTGGCAAGCCCATAGGAAATCCAATTCAGCATTTTTGGGCACCAACATGGCCAATGTTGGTGCTTTCGAAGATCGAATAGTGGAAGAAAGAGATCATGATGATATTGGACAAGGTGATGAAGAGGACAAGATCATGGACCTACCAACCAACACCATCCCTAAAGGGATGGTCACACTTGAACAAATCTTTGACTCAGACCCTCGGGGCCAGGAAAAGATATCATCCTCCTCTAAGGGAGAAAAATTTGAGAAAGTAAACATCGGCCAGCCCGGTGAAGAGAAAATGATACACATTGGCACCTTTTGCTTCCCTGAGGAAAATGAGAAGATTCTCGCGGTTCTCCGAGAATACATAGATGTAATCATGTGGGGGTATGAAGACTTGAAAACCTATGATACATCCATTATGACTCATACTATCCCACTCAAACCTGATACTAAGCCTTTCTAGAAAAAGCAATGACTGGTCAACCCGCTGATTGAGCCTCTGATTTATCAGGAGGTCCAAAAAATACTGTCAACCCAGATAATCTTTCCAATTTGGCACACTATGTGGGTTGCCAACCTCGTCCCTGTGAGGAAGAAAAGTGGCAAGATCCGCCTTTGCATGGATTTCTAAAATTTGAACAAGGCCTCCAAGAAAGATAATCATCCTCTCCCCTCATTGGATGAGGTATTGCAAACTATGAATGGATCACAAATTATGTCTTTCTTGGATGGGTACTCCGGGTATAACCAAGTCATGGTTAAGTATGAAGATAGAGACAAAACTACATTTACCACTAAGTGGGGAATGTTTGCCTACCAAAGGATGCCCTTTGGTCTGATCAACATTGGGGCCACATTTCAAAAGGCCATGGACATTAGGTTTGAGGGCCTTGTGAACTGGTGTATAATCATCTACATGGATTATTTGACCATATTTTCCTGGGATAGGCATGATCATTCCACCCACCTTGCCCAGATTTGTGAGAGATGTCACCGGTATGTAATATCTCTCAACCCTAAGAAATGCATATTCAGGGTCACTGAAGGGAAGTTGCTTGGGAATATTCTCTCCAAGAAGGGTATATCCATTGACCCTGAGAGAGTTGAAGTGCTGCTAAATCTACAAATGCTCGGCAGCAAGAAAGAAATAAGATCTTTCTTTGGGAAGATCAACTTTGTCCAGCGGTTCACCACTGAATTCACTGAGATTATAAAACCACTCAACAAAATGATGAAGAAAGATAAAAAAATTGAGTGGAGCCCTAAAGCAAAGTGGGAATTTTCCCAGATTAAACAAATGATAATGGAGGCCCCAAACCTGGCTAGTCTGGATTACTTCCTCCCTTTTTACATATATTCCTTTGCTTCGCCACATTCTATCGTGACAATTTTGACCCAAAAGGTCGAAGGGGAAGAATGACCAATAGCTTTCATGAGATCCCCCTCTAATAATGTCGAGGTTTGGTATTCACCTTTGGAAAAATAGGCCTTTTCTCTCATTCACACCATGAAGAAATTTTGGCATTATATTCTCTAGAGAAAAGTGCATGCTATATTCCCAGACAAGGAATTAAAATCTCTGCTGATGCAGAGTGAGTTGGGTGAGAGTCGGGGGAAATGGATGGCCATCCTCTAGGAATATGATTTGGAAATGCAACCCATGAAGATATTCTGAGGCTAGGTACTATGTAAAGCGATGGCAGAAGAAACTCCACACATCGAATGTTAGACGTATACAGTGGAGTCTGTCAATCAGGATCCATGGTACACAGACCTGGTGTACTTGTTGTTGAATAACCAATTCCTAGAGGGATTGCCTCCAAACAAATGTCATGCCATGTGGTTGAGAAGCACTCAATTTATGATCAAGAATTCCATGCTCTTCCACAGGAACTATGAGGGAGTATACCTCTGGTGCATTGATAGGGTTCAAGCTGCAAAGATAATCAAAGAATTTTATAGGCATTTTGGAACCAGGCATGGCTTAGCTGACGCCACTGCCTATCAGATTCTCTGGGCTAGATACTATTGGCCCTATATTTCTAAGGATTTCTACACTCATGTCAGGAAGTTCCATACTTGCCAAACCATGACACATCGTGAGTGGAACGCGGCTATGCCTTTGCAGCCGGTCTTTGAAGCTAGACCCTTTGCCCAATGGGCATTTGAATTTATCGGGGAAATCAACCTCAACTCATCTGCCAACCACTAGTACATTTTAACTGCTACCGATTACTGCACCTAGTGGTTTGAAGCAATACCTTGTAAAAATAAAACGGCAGATGTAGTCATAAAATTCCTGGAAGAAAATATCGTCACAAGATTCAGAATGCCCTTTGCTATAGTATGTGACAATGGTCTGACATTTTCTTTGACACAATTGCTTGAATGGACCTATGACAGAAAAATACTCTGAATTTTTCTAGCAACTATCACCCCTAGGGTAACGGTGTTGCTGAGTCGACCAACAAAATTTTCTTGAAGTGATCAAACACCTGTTGGAGCAGAATCCCTGGGACTGGCACCAAAAGCTGAGATTCACCCTTTGGGTAGATTGTATTTGAATTAAGGCTGCCCTGGGGACATCCCCATTCCATCTAATCTATGGCCAGAACCCAATCTTCCCCATTAATTTACAAATCCCAGTTTTACAATTTATGTAGGAATTCAGTAACCGGGGAAATATCGTGGAGGTTCAGCTCCTAAATCTAGTGTGAATGGAAGAAAAAAGAGATGCAGTCCTTGAATATTTTGTGCATCACAAATTAGTAGTGAAATGATGGTTTGATCAAAGATCCCAGTATAAGGCCTTTTAGATCTCAGACTTGGTCCTCTTATGGGATAAAGCCCAGGAAAAGAAAGGAAAGCACACCAAATTCCAACGACTCTAGCTCGGACCATACTTGATCTCTGAGATCTGTGGGGCAAATACTTATCACCTTAGTACCATGATTAGAGAATTCATTCCATTTCTCATCAATGGACAGTTTCTCAAGCATTATTTTGAATGAGGTAAGTTTGTCCAGAGGTGTACTATATGTAAATTTTCTCACTTGTAAATATTTCCTTCTTGACACTCTATTTGGGGTGCCTTGTCTTGTAAGTAGTTTTGTTGGCTGTCCTTAGGGACTACCCCTTTCCTTTTTTTTTTTTTTTTGGCTTTGTTCTTTATTTTCTAGGTCCCCAGTGTTTTTCTTGCCCTTTTTGTAAGACAGGTATGCTTCGCATAACATCTAGTCTCTGGGATGGTACCTTTTGCATTGTGGTGAACTCGGAATCTATCGTTAGTATGGTGGAATTGGCCTACACTCCAGAGTTATTTTGTAAGTTTGGTAAAAAGATATGAGTAATCTTCATCGGATTCATCCTCGAAAGTATGGAAATCAGTTAAATTAAAATTAGAAGGAACAAGTAATCAGACACACTAAGGGTAGATCGGTCACACTAGTTTGTTGGCCCAGGTCTAAAAAATATTTAAATTCTTCCCGGGTCTGGAGTTTCTCTTCCCTATTTATAAATTTTAAGTGGATGGAAAGGTGAAAGAAATACCACCATTAAAATTAGCTAAGCTTAAGCTTAATGGTGAAAGGAGTATCGCCTCCCCATCCAGAAAAGAATAAAATAAAAATGCAGGAACTAGAGGAGAGAAACTCCGGTATCCGGGGGAAGTGAGCAAATTTGATGAATTTGGTTTGATATATTTAGTACCTCTTCTCTAATTCTCCCAGAGGTCATCAACTTGATTTTCTTTCAAAGCACACACTTCACAACTGACTAAAGACCAAGGATTGAATCATGTATGGGCCGGATTTTCTCAAACGCTTCACACCTTGTAAGCAGGATGCTCTGAGTAATGATTGATTCCAATTTTGCTAACCAGAGATTCTATGGTTCTCAAATGTGCTAAGGCATTTTTCCTAGATAGTCAGCATTTTTTATGCCCTACATACCCGTCCCTACATTTTGTGTGCAAAATTTTGGGTCCCCTCTTTTCACTTTGGCTCTTGCCCTATTTTTCTTTGCTTTCTTTTCTTTCTTCTCTAGGCTTTCCCTCCCATGAGGTTTTTTTTCTTTCTTCTTTTGTCTTTCATGCCTCCAGAGCCCAGTCCTAGAGTTTGTTCTTTCCAGAGCTGGATTCCAGACTCTAGGATTCTCTACCATGACATCTTCTTCTCACAAGGAGATATGGTTGCATGGAATCCCTGGGCCTAGAGTTTGGAGGTTTTCCTATTTTAGGGTTTGTAGAGGAGAGTGTAACTTGCTTTTACCTTGGGTATAAATATAAATTTTTTGCCACTTTTACAATTACCGTGATCAAAACACTTGTGCATTTAGAGCAAATCAAGATGAATTAAGGTGACTTTAAACTACTTTTTCTCCCATGTTTAGTGGCGGATTACCAGTGGGTTTGTGGTGATTGTTTGCGGTAATCCTTAAGGTTGGCTTGTTGCAGAGCACTCCTGGTTCCCTTCTCTCCTTGCCTTCCTCCGTGATTCCAGGTAGGTTCTCTATTTTCTACCTTTTTTCTATTTCTGGTTTTGTTTTCATTTTGTTTTTTATTTGTTTTGTGGTTTCCATTTTCTTCATTTCACTTTTGGTTTGCCTCCCATTGGTGGGTCAGCTCTGCCAGAGGGTTATCTACCCTCTGTGTAGTTGTAAGCTAGTTTTTATAATGTGAATTGTCTAGGGTAGGCCTTGGGCCTATGTAAATGTGTATAGTCGGGTAAATAGTCTATAAAGGCTTGTAAATACTGTGTATATGTTTTAGCCTTCGACCCTATATAATTTTGTGTATATATCTAGTGTATGTCCTTCAAGTTTTGGGTCGAGCTCACCATGCTTTTGTCTGTGTTTCTCAAATTTGTGAGCCCACCCGCATGGTGGAATACCATCTGGTTGGAACTCAGCTCTTGGCTGGTTTCAACCATGGCGGTTTCTCTCTTCGCCGTCAAGTCAGTCTTTATGGCGCATTTATTTCCCATGCATGCATTTAAGTTCTGCCAAGTGGCCCTCATCTCGCGCACATTCAGACAGCTTTTTTCATCGTCACCATAACTCCTATTTATTGCATGGTCATGTGATGCCCACGTAAGCCTGACAACTCATCTTACAGTCATGTCTCCCAATGGTTAGTTTTTTGGACTCCAAGCCCTATGTCCTCGATCAGCTGATATCTTACTTCTATCAAACATGCTGAAATCCCCTAGCCCAGATAGTGGTTGAATTCCCAAGTCTACATTCTATGCATGTCTTTTCTATATTTTGACGTAAACTAAATTTTTAGGTGACGTGCATGATACAGTGGAAAGTTCTCCGAAATCTAGAGTAATATTTTATTTTATGAAAATTCTGACGGTCACCTTACCTCACAGGTTTTCAACACCACACTCATTATGTCAGAGGTGTATGAATCTTCTCCACCCAAAAGGCCAGATCTCCCTACCATGGAAATCACCAGGGAATTCATCAGGTCTAAGATTGAGAGGGCCCTAGAAAAGCTTCCCCTCAACATGAAATATTTGAAGGAAAATACTATTGCAGGATCAAATATTGAATCTAGGGTTCATTTGATTACCAACACCAGCATCGAAATGTGGGTAGGAATGTAGGCCCTGGTCAAAATCATGTTCACCCAATGAATGGCCAGGGACCAGTTGGCCATCAATGTTGGAGAATCCAGGATTCTAAAGGCTGCTTGCTTCCCATGTTTGGTGTAAGCCCCAGAATTTATGCTTGCCGCCCTGGTCCCGACTAGATATCCCATGCCCATGGTGTCCCTGGATGCCATAAATTTTTGGGCAGGTTTGGGGATCCCTCAGTTTGACGAAGCAGCCATCGTCACCTGATCTGATGCCTTGGGGAAATTTAAGTAGCTAGAAGTTATGGCCTGGAAGTATCTGAACAAAAATTGGCTGAAGAACCCAAAGAAAGATTCCAAAAGAATGAAGCTAGAAATCGCCCAATCCAAATTTAAGGAAAGTATCTATTGACGAGACTCTTGTGACCGGGTCCGCCAGTAGATGTAAGTTGTCACCGGGTACCGGGGTACCGACTAACTTCACCTGTAAAGGTTGTCTAGAGAAATGAGATTCCCTGGACCTCCAAGAACCTGAGGGTTGGGTCTCGACGGTGCGGGGCTCAGTTGGGAGATGTGACTATTTTCGAGGGGGATAGCTAGTTATCTTGAACTCATTCTCTCCAGGGATTCAAGAAGGTGAGGTTTCTCCAAGCAATCTTATACTTAACAAATAAACTGAAAAAGATCCTGCAGGGTTAGAAATATTTCATCTACCTATAGTTATGCTGAACATTCAAAACATCAACAATACTCTAACACACTATACTAAATAATGAAGAAACATACAACCATCAGTTCATATTTCATCAATAGCAAGGGAAAGAAGGTCATTAATCTACTTTAAGTGTTAGAGAAAAGGACATGGAGAACACAAAGCGTAAAATACCGTCAATCCATAAGACAGAATGCCAACAACATCATTGCAAGAACTCTCCCTTCTTCATTAAAATTTCTTCTAGCAAGCACTGGTGTGTGGTACAATGGTGGCTCCCAGGGAGCATCTAACTATTGAAAGCTTAAAGACTAAGGAGCATTGAGCTCTACAACTGAGAAATGAAAATACTATTTTTCTATTACTATGGACTACAAAATAATCAATTTTGCCGACCCTTGGAATAGGTCTAGAATTACTATTTATACATATACACATCTAATCCTAACCCTAACTTATGTTACACTGTACAATAGAATATATTATCCAGTGGCCGGTACTACCTACGCCACTCTACAAAAGACCTAGAGATGGAATAGGCTTGTCGTGTTAGAAGAAAAAGATGAGAGGTGGAATGGAAGAATCAGCCTCAAGAAGAGAGCTGGGAAGAAGAAAGAAGAAATCCAATCCCCCGGGGATCAAGGCTACATGCCTCATAAATTGGAAAAGTTGTACCTTGTCTCCGATGTGCCAGGTGTAACGTTAAAATGGTGCCTGGGGAAGACCACCTGTCAGAAAAATCCTTACCAATCCAACGTGCCTTGATGTAGCTATCTACCCTCTGGAAACCTTTATTAACTACTTTGAAAGTGACCGGTCAGCCTTGGGGACCGGAACATTGATCACTGAAAGAATACAAAAATATAGGATCCAAGACTATGGGATCTGGGAACTTACGTTCTGAAAGAATAAAGAATACAAAAAAAACTTAGGTTTTCTCCGGCCCCCGGAGAACCTTTATTGTTGCTTATTGTCATTGAAGGTCTGGAGGAGATGGGAGATTCCATCTTCATCAATATATTTAAGGCCAGCTTGTCGGTACTTAGCCACCTCAATCTGTTCCCCTAGATCTAGAACATTTCCCTTAAATTCATAAGCCATTTTGGCCGCATCATGGCCACTGAGTACCATGCGAGTTATTCTCATCATATGAACTCCATCTATTCCTCTAGGGATTGATACCTTGACTCCATTAGCTCATCAAACTTCCCCAAAACATATTCCTCCAGCATGCATGTGTCAGTGCTGAATGGATCAGCCCCGGAGACCTTCGTAACAAAAGACTTGTATAAATTGAAAGAATATTGTACTGTATTGATCTTATACCGTAGAGTCCCCACCAGTTTCTTGATTACCCCCAATGTGAGATCAAGTCTGGAGTGTTGGGTCCTCACAAACTCAAATGACTCTTCTCCCAAAATCCTGGATTCGGAGACAATCTCCTCCCTGAGGCCGATGAGTTCTTAATTTAGCAACCCCATAAGGTTTGCATTTTTCTCCTTTTCTTCTTTGAGCTTCTGAGTCTCCTTTTCATAGCGAGCCTCTACTATCTTGGCTGCCTCTTTCAACAGGTCTTCTTCACCCTATTTTCCCCTCTTCCCTAGTGATATCTCTATGATGTTATAATCTCCGACCTTAGTTGTTGCTTCATCTACGTCTGGGAAAGGTGTCGCTACCACTGCGACTGTTTCTCCTCCTGACTTAGTTCAAAGAGTGTGAACTGTCTGGGCTTTCTTAGCCTTTGGAAGGTTTTGTACCTGAGCCATCATCTCTGCCAAGGAGAGATGGGCTTTGGGTCTTGATGGGGGGCCTTCCTCTTTTGGGTTTCTATCAACCATGGGGGCGGTAGGGGTGGCTTGGTAGCCAAAATGTGTTCATGTAACTTCTCCCCAACATCTTGTTGTGCCCCTTCAGTATTATGGGCCTCTTTCAGCTCCTTCCCCGTATCCTCTCTCTCACTGACAGTATTTTCTTCAGTGGTATTTGTATTCTTTACCCCGCCATCTGTGTCTTCAACAACATTTGGGTCTTCATTGGTTTCTCTGGGGTTCTCTTCTCCTTCTTGTTGCTGCTCTTCCTCAGCCTCTATTGCTAGGATATCTTCTTTCACCGGTGTGTCCTTTTGTAGTGGGGGAGGCAATGGGCCAAGGTTTAACATTTGGGCTACGGTGATTACCTCCCCAAAGGTTACCTCCAGGAGTGGCGCTTGGAACACAATGGCTAGGGTTATGGTTTCTCCCGTAGGTTCGGTTTCCCCAGCCGATGCCAATTGTTTTCTTTGCTTTTGTTGGTTCACTTCCATATCCTATATCTCTAGGACTTTAGAGGCTACCTCTTGTTTGGTTTCTTTCTCTTCTTCTACCTGCTCTTCTTTCTCCTGTGTAGGTTCCTGTTCTAGAGCTTCTTCTTGCTCTAGGATCTCGGCCTCTGGCTGCTCAATGTCACCGTGCAAATTTCCAAATTCATCAGTTCTAAAAATATCATCAAATTCATGCTGAGGGGGAGGATTTTCTGAGGCATGAGTAGGCTCTAGTTCCTTTTCTGGCTCCGGGGAGTCGGAAGAAAGGATTTCTACTTGTGGGATTTGAGGCATCCCTAGTTCTGGCTCCTTTTTAGGCTTTGGATTAAGCCTTTTCTTCCTCTTGGTGACTAAAGGTGGCCCCGCATCCTTTAGGGCATGTTCCTCCTCTGGATCTACCCCTGTTTCCTTCACCATTAGTGTTTCTAGTGAAGGGAAAGAAGGCGAACGAATGGGTCCGGTCATGAGCACCGAGGTCGCCAACCGCATGATTAATTTATCTTTCATTTGCTGGGATGCTACCAGTGATTGTTTTAGTTTCTCCTTAATGGGGGTCTCCTATGGGGCTGAGGTTTCCATTATTCATTTTCCCCTATCTTGTCTCTACGAAGAAGTTCCAGCTCTTGAGGTAAATTTTGGCACCGGCTGGGCAGCTCTACGGACGCTCTCAGGGCATACTTTTTTAAACTATGCGTGGCTACGTTCGACCATGTTTCAGGTGAATTATTCAATGGTGGGCCCCTTCTAGGAATTATAGTCCATTGGTGGGAGGGCCAACTTATCAATCCCCTTTGCTTTGTACTAGGGAGCCATTGTGGATCTGAAGTCTGAGAAGTCATCTGGAAATCTCTAGAGCTTTAACCTTTCCATCATTCCCATGGTCATCCAGATGTAATGCCAGCTCTGAACTTCCACGTCATCCTAGAAACCTTCCTAGAAGTATTCCATTTGGTATTGGTGTGACTCTGATGCCCGAGGAAGTTCCGACACAATTTTTCTATGCGGATCAAAATTCTTCCATGCCAAGTAGAATTTTTCTAAGTTGTAGCTTTTGAGTTCATTGTCTGCTTCCTTGGCCACGGCCAGACTGCACGAGTAATCCCCACAAGTAATTGGGAATGAGATGTTTGTCACCTTCTTCAAGGTGTAGAAGGTATGTAGCTCCATTATTTGTCTGCAATATTCTAAAAGAATTATCTTGTTCTCACAATGTTTGGGTAACAAGTAAGGTTTCCAGGAGAAACCGGTCACCCTTATGTATGTGTGCTACTAGAATTGTATGTAATAGTGGCCATAAATTCTAACCAAATCCATCCCCTCTGTGGAAAGGTGGTATCCTGCATCTCGGGTAGGTGTGAGTAGGTTGTAGTAGATAAAGGTGTTGTTTACCTGGCAGAAGCTGGGGAAACTGGCCTCCCATTGAATCTGTGGGAAATAATCCTCGGGGACCTTCTGACCCAGGCCAATCCCAAGTATGCCTGATGTAATTAATCTATTGGTGGCAGGCCGTTGTTGCACTAGGGCCCAGAGAACATAAGAAGTCATATAAAACCTCCACTTTTGAACCACCTGTAGAAACTAAGAATCTACATGGCTGGAGATGATGGCAGCCCAATCAAAATATTCTCCCTTGGTGGAGATGCCAAGAAAAAAATAGTACATCCATACTAAGAATTCTTGGGCATGGGGTTTCCTGAAGACCCAAGATAGTGCTATTATCCCCATCTGGATACTTTCTTTAAATTCGGATCGGGGGAGTTCTAGCTTCATTCTCTTGGGATCCCTCTTTGGGGTCTTGAGCCAGTGGTTATTCATGTATATCCGGGCTGCTTCTTCCAACTGTTTGAACTATGCTAAGGCATCTTCTCTGGTAAGCATAGTTGGTTTGTCAAATTGAGGGATCCCCAAGCCCATCTGGAAAGTAGCGGTGTTGAGAGACACCATAGGGGTAGGATACCTAGTGGGTTCCAGGGCTGCGAGCATGATAGCCTAGACAGAAGAGTTGTAATGTGCTGCAAGTGTTAGGATTAACTCTGGATACTACACTGAGCACAAAAAATAGGCAGCCTTGAGGATCCCAGAATCCCTGATGTTGATCGCTAGCGGATCCCTGGACTGCCGCTGAATGTACATTATTTTCACCAAGGCCTACATTTCAGCCCACATCTCAACACTGGTGCCAGTAATTAACTGTACTTTGGAATCAATCTTTGATCCCACAATGGCATTATCTTTCACGTATTTCATACTGAGGGGAAATTTTTCCAAGGCCCTCTCCATTTTAGATTTTACGACTGCCTAGGTGACCACCGTGGAAGGAAGTTTCAGACTCTTGGGTGGTGAAGATGCGGAAGCCTTAGACATGATGGAAGTATATTTCTCTGGAAACCTGCAAGGCAAGGCGACCATTAGAATGTATAGATAAATAATACTCTAGGATCTGGAGATCTTACTACCATGGTGCTTGTTTTCCCTGAAAAGTTAGTTTAGTTCAAAAATCCCAGAAAGTATATATTTTGCAAACTTGGAAATTTAACCAATATCCAGGCCTGAGGGTCTCACCATACTTAACAAAAGAAAGGTGTGGGTTGGGTGAGGGAAAGAGACCCAGAGTCTAGAAAACTAACTGTTAGAAGTTGTGCACAATAAGTGAGCTGTTAGGCCCACGTGGACGTCACGTGGCTATGCAATAAATGGAAGTTATGGCGACGACGGTGCCAACTTTCCCAAACACGCATAGAGTGGAAACCACCTAGACAATTACTAAGTGAATTCATGGGAAATAAATGAAGCACATGCTAGTTTATGGGGGAGAGAGAAAACCACCAGGTTGAAACTAGCTGAAAGCTAAGTTTCAACCAGGTGGTATTCTGTCTAGGGCGAGCTCGCAGACTGGAAATGAAAAAAAAAAAAGGCACGATGAGCTTGACACACGACCAAGAAAATATGCACAGTATATAAATCATTTATAGTAGAGCTGAAAGGTATATACATGCAAAACCAAAAGGATATACATTAAAATATAGCTAATGTACATATATACACAACACAGACTAGCTATTTGCACAATTGCGTAGAAAAAAAATGACATATATACAAAAGCTATAGAATATACTACACCTGCACAGAGGGTGAACAACCTTCTAGCAGGGCCGACCCACCAACGGGCGGCGAACCAGACAAAAAAGGAAACAAAACAAAACAAGGACAAACAAAAATAGAAATGCCAACAAAGCAAAAACAAAGAAAAAGGCAGAACGACGGAAGAAGAACTAGGAACAACCTATAAACCAGAGAAAGGAAGGAAGGCAAGGTGTCAAGGATGCTCTGTAATAGCTTATAAATTCAAAGGATCACCACTCAACACCAGAAACCACTCACAATTGTTCAGAACAACTCAGAAATAGCTCGCACTAGACTCTGCTCAAATCACTGTGATATTTCTCTAAAATTTTCTCAAATTGCTTAAGTATTTTAATCATGGTAATTGTGAAAATGATAGGTGATTTCTATTTATAGTCAGGGTAAAAGCAAGTTACCTTTCCTTCCGCAAACTACAGAACAAGCCGACCTCCAGACTCCAGGACCAGGGATTCTGTGCGACCCTACCTAAAGAAGACATCATGGCAAAGAATCCCAGAGTCCAGAATCCAGATCCTGGACAAAGAACAACCAACTCTAGGACCTAGTCCCAGAGACACAAGAGACAAAAACAAAAGAAAAACCAACACCATAGGGGAGAAAAACTGGAGAAGGAAAATAGAAGAAAAAAAGGAAGAAAGAAGGGCAAGAGCCAAAAGCAGAAAGCAAAAAAGGGGGACCCAACATTTTGCACACAAAATGTAGGGACGGGGATGCAGGGAATAAAAAATGGTGACTATTTGGGATGAATGCCTTGTCGCATTCAAGAACTATGGAATCTCTGGTTAGAGAAACTAGAACAAATCATTACTTGAAGCATCTTACTTGTAAGGCATGAAATGTCTGAGAAAATCTGGCCATGTGAGATCCAACCCATGATCCTTTCATTAGTGGTGAAGTGTGTGATTTGGAAGGAAGTCAAGCCGATGACCTCTAGGAGAAGGAGAGAGGAGGCACTAAGTATATCAAACCCCAAAGTCATCAAATCCGCTTGTTTCTCCTGGACACCGGAGTTTCATCCCACTTCTTTGCTTTGTTATTTTATGTCTTTGGGTGGGAGGGCGGTACTTCTTTCACCATCAAGCTTAAGCTTAACTAAATTTAATGGCAGTACTTCTTTCACCCTTCCACCTTCCTTCATATGTTGAATGGGGTAGGGAACTCTAGATCTAGGAGGAAACTTTAGAAGTTCAGACTTGGGTCAGTTAACCAGTGCGACTGATCTACCCTTAGTGTGTCTGATTACTTGTTCCTTTAGAATTTTGATTTAATTGATTACTGGACTTCCGGGGATAAATCCGATGAGGATTAATCATAATTTACTACCAAATTTGCAAGATAGCTCCAGGGACCAGACCGATTCCACCATGTTAACAATAGATTTCTAAGTTTAGCGTCATGCTAAAGACAACATCCTGGAGACCAGATGTTATGCGAAGCATACCAATCCTTACAAAAGGGAGAGAAAAATGTCGGGACTTGAGAAAAAGGTGAGAAAAATGAATAATAAAAAAAGAAAAGGGTGGTACTAGAGGATGACCAACAAAACTATTTACAAGGCAAGGTACCTCCCAACAAGGCACCGGGAAATAAATATTTACAAGGGGACTTTACATAAAATACAACTTTGGGAAAACTAACCTTATTCGAAATAATGTTTCAGAAACTGTCCATTGATGAGAAATGGGATAGGTTATCTGATCATGGTGTTAAGGCAATAGGTATTTTCCCTGTAGATCTTTGAGATTAGGTATGGCCCAAGTCAGAGTCATTGGAACTTGGTGTGCTTTCCTTTCTTTTCCTAGGCCTTGTCCCACAGCAGAACGAAGTCCAAAATTTGAAAGGCCTTGTATTGGGCTCTTCGGTCAAACCATTCTTTTACCACTGCTTGATGATGCATGAAATTTTCAAGGGTTGTGTCTTATTTTTCTTCCATCCACACCAGATTTAGGAGCCGAACCTCTATAATGTTATCCTGGTTGCTGAATTCCTGCATAAACTACAAAACTGAGATCTGCAAGTTGATTGGGAATACTAGGTTCTAGCCATAAACCAGATGGAATGGGGACATTCCCAGGGTGGTCTTAATTCAAATTTGATCTGCCCAGAGGGAAAACCTCAGCTTTTGATGCCAATCCTAGGGATTCTGTTCTAGCAGGTGTTTGATCACTTCAAGTAAATTTTTGTTCGTTGATTCAACAATGTCGTTCCCCTAGGGATAATAGTTGCTGGAAAACTTCAAAGTGATCTTTTGATTATAGGTCCATTCAAGAAATTACACCAAATAAAATGTTAGACCATTATCACACACTATGGCGAAGGGCATTCCAAATCTTGTGACTATGTTTTCTTCTAGGAATTTAATAACTATGTTTATTGTGTTATTTTTGCAAGGTATAGCTTCGGACCATCGGATGCAGTAATCAGTTGCAGTCAGGATATATTGGTGGTTGGCAGAGGAGTTAGGGTTGATTTCCTCAATGAAGTCAAATGGCCATTGGGTGAAAGGTCTAGCCTCGAAGACTGGTTGTAAAGGCATTGTCAGGTTACGTTCACGATGTGTCGCGGTCTAACAAGTATGGCACCTCCGAATGTGAGTGTAAACATCTTTAAATATACAAGGACAATAATATATTTCTCAAAGGATTTGATGGGCGGTGGCGTTAACTAAGCGATGCCCAGTTCCAAACTTCTCATGGAATTCTTCAATCATTTTCGTAGCTTGGTCCCTATTGATGCACCTAAGGTACATTCCCTCATAGTTCCTATGGTAAAGTGCATACTTTTTGATCATGAAGTGGGCACTTTTCATCTACAGGGCACGGCGTTTGTTGGGAGGTAACCCTTTTGGACATTTTTTGTTTAGAAATAAGTACACCAGATCATTGTACCACGGGTCTTGAGTGATAGACTCCACTGTGTAAGTTTGACATTCTATATGGGGAGTCTCTGCTGCCATTGCTCAAATTAGTCCCTGGCCTCGGACTATCTTCATGGGTTGCATTTCTAAGTCATATTTCTATAGGATGGCCATCCATTTCCCCTATCTTTCACCCAGTTCACTCTACATCAGTAGAGATTTCACAGCCTGGTCCGGGACAATAGCATGCACCTTTCTCCGAAGAATATAATGCCAGAATTTGTTCATAGCATGAACAAGAGAAAATGCCTGCTTTTCCAATGATGAATACTGGACTTTGGCATTCTTAAAGGGGGAGCTCATGAAAGCTATGGGTCATTCTTCCCCTTTGACCTTTTGGGTCAACACCGCCGCTACAAAATGCGGCAAAGCAAAGGAGTAAATGTAAAGCGGGAGGGAGTAGTCTGGACTAGCTAGGATAGGTGCCTCCATTATCATTTGTTTGATCTAGGTGAATGCCCACTTTGCTTTAGGACTCCACTCAATCTTAGCATCCTTTTTCATCATTTCATTGAGTGGTTTGACTATCTCGGCGAATCCAATGATGAACCGCCAAACAAAGTTGATCTTTCTGAAGAAAGATCGCATCTCTTTCTTACTGCCAGATATTTGTAAATTTAGCAGTGCTTCAACTCTCTCAGGGTTAATGGATATACCTTTCTTGGAGATAATATGCCTAAGCAACTTCCCTTTGATGACCCCAAATATGCACTTCTTGGGGTTGAGGGATATTCCATACAGACAACATCTCTCATAGATCTGGGTGAGGTGGGTGGAATGGTCACACCTATCCCAGGAAAAAATAGTCAAATCATCCATGTAGATGATTATACACCAATTCAAAAGGCCCTCGAATGCAATATCCATAGCCTTTTGAAATGTGGCCCCTACATGAATTAAGCCAAAGGGCATCCTCCAATATGCAAACATTCCCCACTTGGTGGTGAGCGTCATTTTCTCTCTATCTTCATACTTGACCATGAATTGGTTATATCTGGAGTACCCATCCAAGAAAGACATCAATTGGGATCCATTCACTATCTGTAACACCTCATCCAATGAGGAGAGAGGGTGATTATCTTTCTTGGAGGCTCTATTCAAATTTCAGAAATCCACGCAAAGGAAAATTTTATCACTCTTCTTCCTAACAGGGACCAAGTTGGCAACCCATGTAGTGTGCCAGATCGGAAAGATTATCTAGGCTGACAACAATTTCTCCACCTCCTGACGAATCAGAGGTTCTATCAGCGGGTTGGCCGGTTGTTGCTTTTTCTGAAAAGGCTTAGCATCAGGTTTCAAAGGAATGGTATGAGTCATGATGGATGTGTTGGTTGTATTCTAGGTTTTAGCTTCTTTCCCTTAGCCTTGTGGTCTTCCCTCTCCAATTCTGTGTTTAATTCAGAAGTCCCTCAGTCTTCATGCCTTTCCGTGTCAAATTTTTTAGGTTTTCAAGTCTAAACCTGTGAGAATATCGCAAAAGCCTGAAACCCTAGCTCTTATTTAGTGTTCAAATTTGAAAATAAACCCTAAGGTTTTGTTCGCTTATGTTTCTCAGTTACCTTTTTGCGTCACTTAAGTCATGTGTTGCATTCTAATCGCTTAGTCGCATAATTTAAATGGAATATTCCTTTTTTCTCTCAGACTTAGTGATTAGCCTTTGTCACGTAGTCTCGTGCAACATTAGAATATTCCTTTATCATTCCCAGACTTCACAATTTACTTTGTATCGCATGGTCGCGGGATCATTAAATAAGCCAGAAATATATGAAGGGGCCCACAGACAGGTCGGGAGGTCGCAAGAAATTTTTAGCAGTCAAGGGTTTATCATGAGACATTGCGATTTCTTTGTGTCACACAATTGCTAAGTAGGTTTGAGGTTAAGTATGACCATGAAAGCTTTAGTCGTGTAGTCTCCATAAAAGATGCCAGTTAAGTTAAATCTTCTAGGACCTTGCGACTAACCTTCTATGGTTTGGGAAAAAGAATAGTCAGGTTGTCGCCAGATAACTCAGCTTTCTAATCATGATAAAAAATGTGTCAAGAGGTCAATGGACTTCAAAGAATGATCGCTTGATCACTTAAAGGTAAAATTTTATTCAGCGACTACGAGACTGACTAAGGGTTTCTATTTGTCACAAAGCCTTAGAAGATTTTGAAGGTATAAGTGATTTCTTGGCGATTAAGTGACAACCGTCAGATAAAGTCATTGAAAGATCCTACGGTAGTCGCCAAGTCTGAGAATAAAATAGCCTAAGGAGAAAATTCCTCATGACTCAGCGGCTAAGGGTATGTTGCGAGGTCGTCAGATAAATTAAAGGGTAAGATGCCTTGTCGCGTTGTCTCAAGAAGTTTTGGCACTTAGCATTTGTATTTCATTATTGGGTGACCAAGGGCAGTCACATAGTCTGGCAAAGGAAAGATAACATTTGGCAACTAAGAGATAACCGAAAAAGTTAACAGTAATAGTTAGTTGCAAAGTCTTAGAAAATAATGTGGGTTAGTGATACCCATTGGCGACTTTGATTTTCTTATTGTCGCATGATCACCAAATGGTGAATATGGTTAGAAAAAGTAAAGGAAGTTGTGTAGTCGCTATGTCTCCATAGAAATCATGGGTTAAGGATTAGGGTCAGCGACAGAGAAAATAAGTGCAATCACGTGGTCGCTTGATACAAAATTTTGTGAAAAGGCGGCAGTATCAAATATATCAGTATGAATCATTCATCGACCAATCAGATGCTTTAATTTTGATTACTGTGCAAAAAAGGGTAGCTGAGATGTATGACAGTTGGCCAATCCCAAGATGACATGTCAGCTCATTTGAATTTTATAAGGTTTTGCCAAGGATTTAGTTTTATGAATTTGATTTTCCTGTCATGCTCAGGAAACTATGGCTAGGTTTTCAATCATGTTCATAGTATGTGGAATTAAAGACAAAATTGATGTTCTGAAAATCATGAGCTTTGTACTTCAAATGGTTACTATAAGGAGTTGATGGCCTATTCATTTGCATTCACCTTGCTTTCAAAATTCCAAAATGAGAAGAGTTAAGTTGTCTGACAGAGTGAAAATTCAGAGAATTGCAAGGTTTTCTGTTGTTTAAAGCTCATTGTTTCCAGAGAATTGTGCACAAAGCAGTTTGTGAATCTCAGTGATAGATTTGTTTCAATATCGGTAAAGAAAAGTAAATTCAAGCACTGTAAACATGAGCAGAGTGGTCAGTGTAGCCTCAACCAGTGGTGAAAGTGAGAAGGTGGAAGACGAGGCCAAGGGAAAAGTAAATTATTCAGATGAATTCCTCAGACTACTTCCTGGTTTGACTCAGAACAAAAGAGAAAATACAAATGTGCTCGTTGATGATTATTGAGATGTCTGAGATGCTATCACTCCAGGCACAACAAGTTTTTCTCTTTTCAGTTATTTTTATAATAATTCTAATAAGGCTATTCCAGTGTCAAACCCTTGGACCTGTGGTTTAGCCAGATTAATTGTTCCTGATGTCTTTGTAGATGTAGACTTGCTCCTAGACCTGGCCAGTCATTATGATGTTTTATCCAAGACAATCAAAAGGAATGATGGCACTGCCCTATTGATATTGAACAAAAATTCATTCATGCAAGCCTTCGGCTTATACAGCACCATGTCTACCAGAATTGACATGACAAAGCAGCAACAAAGATATACTTTGAAGCCTGGTATTGCTAGAGGCCATTTGTTGAAACATGTTCTCAAAGAAGTGAGAAAGTATTTAGATCCTATGTCTGTGACCAGCACATATTATTACAAGGATTTACACTTCTATATCAAGTATGTTGCATATGCCCTATGTACAGTGCTAGGGATAGATGGTGATGTCAAGAAGATCGGTGCAGGCATTTTGATGATGGTGTTGAAATTACAAGAGGTCCACTCCAATACTAGTTATGATTACATTCTGTATGTGATAAAAGTATACCTGCAGGGGACAACACTAAAACATGCAAACATCAAGATTAGCCATTAGAAACAAGATTCAAAGATTTATCATGTTTAAAATAAAATCCAAAACAAAGACTTTCACCACAACCTCCGATGAGCTGAACAAGGGCACCCAATGCCTTGTTGATTTGCTCTTAGAGATTATTGTGGGTGTGCTCTCCCAACACAATAACTTAATCCCACTATTGATTAAAAATGCAAACTAAGAGAGTGAAGAGCTTCAAGAACAAGTATGAGGAACTTGTCTCAAAGCCATCACAAATGATGTAATATATGCAAAAGCTACACTAAGATTGAAGTGCAATATGAACAAAAACTAAAAACTAGATTCATTCCATTATCCTAGCATATGATTTCTACATTATGGACTAAAAGCATGATAGCATGAAAATGAACTAAGAATTATAAAACTATTTTAGCATGATAACAATGCACAAATGAGAGATGGTTTGCTCTTGGCAAGAGCCTCTATTTATAGAGTTTTGGAGGGAAAGGAAGGAATGGGATGAGGTGGATCATATGTGGCATCCACATAGATGCCACATAAAGGACACAAGGGAAAAAGGACAAGCCATGCAAAAGTCAACACAAGCCTTTAAGGTTTGAGTGGCTCAAGGTTTGCTCACACAT
>MU223635.1:2743303-2771933 GCA_018584345.1 Thuja plicata | reverse complement strand
AAGCCCATTGTAAAATTGCTAAAGAAAGATGCTAAGTTTGTTTGGAATGAGGAAGCTCAGCAAGCATTTGAAAGAATTAAAGAGGCAGTGCAAGAGGCTCCAATTTTGAAATCTCCAGATTACACTAGGCCTTTCTCTTTGTTTTCATTTGCCTCATTTCATACTATTGCTGTCATATTGCTTCAAAAGGATGAACAGGGAAATGATCATCCGATATCTTTTTACAGTATATCCTTGCAGGCTGCAGAACTTAACTATGAAATAATAGAAAAGCAGGCTTATGCATTGGTATAGACTGTAAAATATTTTAGGCCTTAATTGGTTTGTGCTAAGGTGCAGGCCTATGTTCCTCATTCAACAGTAAAAGATATCATTACATAGTCAGAGGTTACTGGTAAGAGATGTAAATGGATTACAAGAATCCAAGAGTTCAATCTTGAAATCAATATCACCAAACTAATAAGAGGGCAGGGCCTGGAAAAACTTATGACAGAAGAGAATCTAGATTTAGTGTAGCTGAACCAGACAGAAATACATGATCAAGATGTTACTAGTATAGAAAGGCAACCATATTATGCTGATATTGTTTTCTTTCTCAAAAGTACTAAGTGCCCTGATCATTTATCTGAAAATCAAAAGAGAAGTCTGAAGTTACAAACTCAAAGGTATATTCTAGTCCAGGGAGATTTATTTTGGAAAGATAAGAATGGTATACTATTGTTGTGCCTTGACAAAAACCAATCTGAGAGGGTTTTGGCTGAGATGCATGAAGGGGAATGTGGAGGTCACTTTTCTGCTAAGACCACCACCCATAAGATTTTGAGGTCAGGATATTATTGGCCTAACTTGTTCAAGGACACATATATTCATGTCAGGAAATGTCAACCATGTCAGAGGTTTTCCAACAAATTAAAATTTGCAGGTGCTCTGTTGTTGAATCCAGTGAGTATTGAGGCTCCTTTTTCTATGTGGGGGATTGATTTTATTGGTGAATTTCAAGAGAAATCTAGTGTAGGACATAGCTAGATATTGGTGGCCACTGATTACTTTACTAAATGGATTGAGGCTATCCCTACTAGGAGAGTGACAAGAAAAGTGGTTACTGAGTTTCTCATAGATAACATTTTAACTAGGTTTGGTGTGCCTAGTAAATTAGTGATGGATAATGCTATGAGTTTCAGATCAAAAGAAATGACAAGTTTTTGTGAAAGATATGGGATTACAATATCATACTCATCCATATATCACCCATAGGCTAATGGACAAGCCGAGTCTAGCAACAAAATCATCTGTAAGATACTAAAAAGGACTCTAGAACAAAATAAGAAAACATGGCATACAAAGTTGAGACTAGCCCTTTGGGCTGATAGGATAACACTCAAGAAGGAAACTGGTAAATCCCCTTTCAAATTGGTATATGGTTTACCAGCAAGGTTGCCAATGAATAATTTATTACCTATTTACTAGTTCATACAAGAAGAACATTTAGGTATCTCTAACCCAATGCAAGACAGAATGATACAGTTGATAGAATTAGATGAAACAAGGAGAAATAGTCAGAAGGAGAACATAAGGTTACAGTAGAAAATGAAGTATTTGTTTGACAAAAGGGCTACCAACAAAAAGTTCTAGGCTGGTGATTTGGTTCTCCAATGGAATGCAAGGGCAGAAGACAGAGGTAAGCATAAGAAATTTGAGTCTTTATGGCTAGGGATTTATATAATCTCAGAACATTTTAGTAAAGACTCATATTTGTTGAAAAATATGGAGGGAAAAGGTTTTGAGTAGCCTGTGCATGGGAAATTTTTGAAACCTTTCTTCAAGTGAAAATAATTTCAATGCACAAGTAAATATGTATCATATGTATAGTCTTTCCTTTCCTTGTTTGTGAGTTTTGTAAATATTTCCCTCCTATTTTTGGTGTTCTGCTCCATTTTTGTGGTGGTCTGCAACTAGATATTCTGTGGTTCTTTGTGATAAACCATGTTTAGCCAATCCTCATCAGAGCCACTGTTGGTTGTATTCTAGGTTTTGGCTTCTTTCCCTCAGCCTTGTGGTCTTCCCTCTCCAATTCTGTGTTTAATTCAGAAGTCCCTCAGTCTTCATGCCTTTCCCTGTCAAAGTTTTTAGGTTTTCAAGTCTAAACCTATGAGAATATCCCAAAAGCTTGAAACCCTAGCTCTTATTCAGTGTTCAAATTTGAAAAGAAACCCTAAGGTTTTGTTTGCTTATGTTTCTCAGTTACCTTTTTGCTTCACTTAAGTCATGTGTTGCATTCTAATCACTTAGTCGCATAATTTAAATGGCATATTCCTTTTTTCTCTTAGACTTAGCGATTAGCCTTTGTCCCGTAGTCTCGTGCAACATTAGAATACTCCTTTATCATTCCCAGACTTTGCACTTTACTTTGTATCACATGGTCGTGGGATCATTAAATAGGCCTGCAATATATGAAGGGGCCCACAGACAGGTTATGAGGTCGCAAGAAATTTTTAGCAGTCAAGGGTTTATCATGAGACATTGTGATTTCTTTGTGTCGTGCAATCGCTAAGTAGGTTTGAGGTTAAGTATGACCATGAAAGCTTTAGTCACGCAGTCTCCAGAAAAGATGCTAGTTAAGTTAAATCTTTTGAGACCTTGTGACTAACCTTTTACGGTTTGGGATAAAGCACAGTCAGGTTGTCGCTAGATAACTCAGCTTTCAAATCATGATAAGACATGTGTCAAGAGGTAAATGGACTTCAAAGAATCATAGCTTGATCGCTTAAAGGTAAAATTTTATTCAGCGACTATGAGACTGACTAAGGGTTTCTGTTTGTCACAAAGTCTCAGAATATTTTAAATGTATAAGTAATTTCTTGGTGATTAAGTGATAACCGTCAGATAAAGTCATTGAAAGATCCTACGGTAGTCACCAAGTCTAAGAATAAAAGAGCCTAAGGAGAAAAGTCCTCGTGACTCAGTGGCTAAGGGTATGTCGCGAGGTCGTCAGATAAATTAAAGGGCAAGATTTCTTGTCGCGTTGTCTCAAGAAGTTTTGGCACTTAGCATTTGTATTTCGTGATCGGGCGACTAAGGGCAGTCGCATAGTCTGGCAAAGGAAAGATAACATTTGGTGATGAAGAGATAACCGCAAAAGTTAACAGTAACAGTTATTCGCAAAGTCTTAGAAAAGAATGTGGGTTAGTGATACCCATTGGTGACTTTGATTTTCTCATTGTCACGTGATCGCCAAATGGTGACTATGGTTAGCAAAAGTAAAGGAAGTTGTGTAGTCTCAAGAGAAATTAGGGGTTAAGGATTGGGGTCAGCGACAGAGAAAATAAGTGCAGTCGCGTGGTTGCTTGATACAAAATTTTGTGAAAAGGTGGCAGTATCAAATATATCAGTATGAATCATTCATCGACCAATCAAATGCTTTAATTTTGATTACTGTGCAGAAAATGGTAGCTGAGATGTATGATAGTTGGCCAATCCTAGGATGACATGTCAGCTCATTTGAATTTTATAAGGTTTTGCCAAGGATTCAGTTTTATGAATTTGATTTTCCTGTCACGCTCAGGAAACTACGGCTAGGTTTTCAATCATGTTCACAGTATGTGGAATTAAAGACAAAATTGATGTTCTAAAAATCATGAGCTTTGTACTTCAGACAGTTACTATAAGGAGTTGATGTCCTATTCATTGCATTCACCTTGCTTTCAAAATTCCAAAATGAGAAGAGTTAAGTTGTTTGACAGAGTGAAAATTCAGAGAATTGCAAGGTTTTCTGTTGTTTAAAGCTCATTATTTCTAGAGAATTGTGCACAAAGTAGTCTGTGAATCTCAGTGATAGATTTGTTTCAATATCGGTAAAGAAAAGGAAATTCAAGCACTGTAAACATGAGTAGAGTGGTCAGTGTAGCCTTGACCAATGGTGAAAGTGAGAAGGTGGAAGATGAGGCCAATAGAAAAGTAAATTATTTAGATGAAGTCCTCAAACTGCTTCTTGGTTCGACTCAGAACAAAAGAGAAAATGCAAATGTGCTCCTTGATGATTATCGAGATGTCTGAGATGCTGTCACTCTAGGAACAACAGGTTTTTCTCTTTTCAATTATTTTAATAAGAATTCTGATAAGGCTATTCCAGTGTCAAACCCTTGGACCTGTGGTTTAGCCAGATTAATTTTTCCTGATGTCTTCGTAGATGTAGACTTGTTCCTAGACCTGGCCAGTCATTATGATGTTTTGTCCAAGACAACCAAAAGGAATAATGGCACTATCCTATTGATATTGAAAACAAATTCATTCATGCAAGCCTTCGGCTTATACAACACCATGTCTACCAAAATTGACATCACAAAGTAGCAACAGAGATATACTTTGAAGCCTGGTATTGCTAGAGGCCATTTGCTAAAACATATGCTCAAAGAAGTGAGAAAGTATTTAGATCCTATGTCTAGGACCAGCCCATATTATTACAAGGATTTACACTTCTACATCAAGTATGTTTCCTATGCCCTATGTAGAGTGCTAGGGATAGATGGTGATGCAGAGAAGATCGGTGCGGGCATTTTGATGATGGTGTTGGACCTACAAGAGGTCCACTCCAATACTAGTTATGATTACATTCAGCATATCATTGATGAAATGCATGAGGGTTTCATTGCAACTCAGAAGAAGATGAAAAACCTAAAGGAGAAGGAGCCCAAGTTCTTACACTACTCAATTCTTATGCATCTCCTTTTGCATTTCAATTTTGTAATCATGGATGTCGATAATTTAGCCCCTCAGAGGTTCTACCAAGCAGGACCAAATCCTATCCAATTTTGGGTGAGGGTTTGGAATTACACGTCAAGGGACTGTGATTATTGTGCTTTTCAAAATTGGATTGTGTATCCAATAGTACAAAGTTTGGGGATCAGCAGAACAAGAATCCCATTGAAGATTTTGCAATTTCTTAGGCCATGTGACTACACAGATAGGTGGGATGGAAAGCATAATTGGGGTGATTTCTTCTTGGAAGAAAATTAGACAATCATCAGAGTATATGGGTGTATTCACCCACCTCATCTCTTACCATATTATCTACCAACAAGAGTGGCTGCAATGGAGTTTATATGGCAGCTATTGTTGACAGACAATGAGCATTTTGCACCACATAAGAAGGGGACTTTGACCCCTAGGCAGTTTATAATTTTTAACTTCACAATTGGCAAAGATGTTATTGATGCAGTGGGTCAATGGTTGGAAGGATACATAATGGGGGTAGCCCCTTATAGATATATTGACCTTGAAGGTTTTATGGCATGGGTAAGAAAATTGTATACTCCTACAATCCCCAATACTAATGTTCACTGTGAATGCATAGAGGAAGATGCAACAAGGAACATCTTGGATGAAGATGATATTCACACAAGAAGACTGAGGAATCAAGATTTTTTAAATCTTGAGAGGCAAATAAAGAGAAATGGGATGGATTTTAGGGGTTTTTACCCTGATCTCCCATATTTTGATAGGATTAAAGCCATGATAGACAACTATTATGTGCTCATAGAACAACTTGATACTATTCTTGATAAAAAAGGTGCCCAAGGACCTGATCAGTGAGAGTCTGAATACAACAGTAGTAGTGATAGTGATTATGCATGTCTTACTAGGTATGCTCCACCACAACAAGATATTGCTGAAGTGCCATAGCTGCAAGGAGCAGAGGGCCACATTGTCGATTTGACAATAGTGACACAACCAAATGATGTAGAAGAACCTACTGCAATGAGACAAAATTTGGAATTAGGTCAACCTTCAACTGAAGGGAAAAATAACAAGAAAGATAAGGCTAATGCCTTAGTACCTAGAGATAGGTTAAATGATCATAACCTGAGAAAAGCAATTAGGGAGGGCAAGAAACAATAGCCTGATTTAGATGATGAGGTTGAGTTGCCTCTTAAGGCCTGTGTTGATGAAAGATTGATTCATCAAAAAAAAATTTGAATGATGAAAACTTTGTGAAAACTGAGGAGTTTAAAGACTTCCTGAGATGGTATAAGAAAGAGAAAATAAGAGCTCAACTGATAGTTGATGGTAAGGAGACCATAACTAATGAGGCATTGGTGCCTCTGCAAACTTATGATCCTTAAAGTGAGGACATCTCACCAAAGGATGTGAGGAAATTGGTGCTAGGAAGTGGAATACTATTGGCTGAGGGCTGGGATTTAGCATCCGCCTTTATAATTGACCAAATAAGAAAATAGCTAGACCTCAAGATGGCTAGTGAAGTTCAGATGGGTGATGTAATAAAAGGATTTGGGTATAGCCCAAAATCTCAGGCCTTTGCAATGTGGAGCTTGTGCCCAAAAGATCAAAAGCCCCAAGTGGTGAATATTCAGGAGAATATGGTGTGTAGTCAAATGGTGTGGACGATGCAAAATACAGGGGATTTGGAGATATCCCAAATCATGACACATTGGGCTCACTTGAATGAAGACAAAACTAAACAATTGTCTGATAAGTGTAGCACATTGGTAGAAGAGACCAGTGCATTGGCAAAAGATAGATAATTATTCTAAATATAAGTACATCAGTAGGATCAGGTGATAAAGAAATTGAAGAAAGAATTGGAAGAGAAACCTGAGGTGATGTATGTACCTATGCAACCAAAGCCCCTACAAATTGAAGACAAAGAAAAATCTGAAGAGGTGGTTGAGGAAAAAGCTGAGGAAGAGAAAGGAAATGCAATTACTTTAAGAGCATTGAAAGGTGTGTTACAACATAGAATTCAAAATCCTAAAAGATAAAACTGATGTTGTGCTCAATGCCTACAATAAGTTTCCAGTGTTGCATACAGAGGTGATGGGGTATTTGGCTATCCTAAACCCTTATTTTACTAAGTGGTCTACTAGGGTGCAATTATTTGAGAAGCTAGCATCTTTGCAAGCCCTGAGTTTAGATTTGCCATAAATAGTGACAGAAGTTGAAGATGAGATCAAAAGAGTTAATATTGCTCTCTCATTCTTTAAAGGCAAATTGAACCAAATTGAGGTAAAATTTAGCCTCTTTTCTGATGGTTTTAACAAATTTATACCTTCCTTAAGGGGAGATGATGATCAAGTAAAGGCCTTAGATGCCTGGAGGGGTGAATTTGATAACAAAATTCCTAGTGATGAGGCATTTATTTTAGGAACAGATGTGGATGTAGAAGGGTTCAATAAGAATTGGAAGAAGCTTTCAAGGCAGAAACTGACATCAACAAGTTTCTAGTAGATGTCAATAATATCACTGATGCAAGATGGGATAGGCAAAAGGTCCAAATACAGAGTACTCAAGACTTCAAGTGGCCATCAGATGATGAAGTGAAAGCATGGGAGTTGATGACTACACCCAAGAGAAAGAAGCCATTAGTTGATGAAGAAATTTTGGACGATGAGTAAGGGGGACTACTTGGCGCCTCACTATTGAAGATAAAGAGGACAGTTATTGCAAAAGGAGAATATAGGTAAATCCAAAAGCACGGTCATCCAAAATTGACATAACTATTGTCATCTACTATGTATGCTATCAGATTCAAGTTGCTAGATTGGGAGAAGAACAAAGAATATCTATTTTTATCTTTTTGACTTGGTCATTCCACCTCTTCTTCTCTCTCTTTCTTTTTGTCTCTTCTGTAGTTTTAGGGTTAGGTTTTCTGAGATCATCCAAAGCTTGTAGCATCCTTTTAAAAGGATTCCAAGATGGTTGAAGACCTATATATAGAAGAGAGTTGTATTTTTCATAGAGAGGATGAAATATATTGTAAAAAAATCAGTCTTTCTAAATTTGTGTCTGTGTTCTTTCAAGCTTCAAAGCTTTTTTCATGTATGAAAGAAGGATTACATCAATAAAATATGGTGCAATTTTACTCTTCTTTATTGTTCTCTCTTTATTTCCTGTGTATGCTTTTTTATGCTTAAGATTGTAAGGCACTCTAAAGAAGTTTGGTTACAAGGTGACTATCTAATTACTTGCAAGTTTCTTTCATGCAAAGAACTAAGTTTTGTGAGTTGTTTTAGGAAGCATATCAGTATTCAAACATTTGATACAGTATTTTAGAGGTAATCAGATAGTTTGTAAGGAAACTTATCCTAATTGCATGTAGGTTGTAAGACAGCTTATAGTGTTTTTTTTATGTGAGAATTCAAGCTTTTGACTCTGTAACCCAAAGAATAGGCACTGATCTAGGTCTGGGTTTGATAATCTATCATCATCTAAGTTTTCAAAATATTTAAAATTATTTTAAAATACCTGTTACTAAAATATATGAGATGAAATCATTAAGGACTTATGTTAGTAGGACAGTGTCCACTTTGTTGATTCCTTGGAGAGTGAATCATTAGTTTATCCCTCGTGAAATCAAAAGGAAGAAGGATGCAAATCCTTGACTCATTGGTTTATGTTCTCAAAACCATAGCCTAGCTTATAGTACTCTATTTTAAATTAGTCATTGCAATCTCTAAAGTGTTCTATAAGTTGTTACAGTGAGGTTTCAAGTTCATAACCAGTGAATGAAACAATCCACCAAATAAATAGACTGAGATATCAGTAATCTTTAAAAGGTAAAACCTGCCTGAGTCTGTGGAGCTCAGACATGAAGAAGGATATTATCCAGTCCTTAGCAATTAGTCTTTTTCTTGCTTAAAAGAGGTTGCATCCGAGTATACACAGTATACTGTCATTATTAGGTAAGTGTTACAAGAAAAAGTGCTAACAGGATGTGTCATATGTTTTCAAATTCTCATATCCCCATGTGATCACGTCTATGTATTCTCAAAGAACCGCAAGAAACTTCTCCTTCTCCTCAGGGGAGTAGGAGGTACCAATGTGTATCATCTTTTCTTCATCAGGCTGGCTGATGTTTACTTTCTCAAATTTTCCTCCCTCAGAGGAGGATGACATCTTTTCCCAACCCCGAGGGTCTGAGTCAAAGATTCATTCAAGCGTGACCATCCCCTTCAGGATGGTGTTAGTGGGTAGGTCCATAATCCCATCATCTTCATCACCCTGCCTAGTATCATCATGGTCTTGTTCCTCCACTATCTGGTCCTCAAAGACACTAATGTTGGCCATGAAGGCCAAGATATGTTGATCGTCCTCAAAAAATTTAAAGTGGGTGACATTATCTGGAATGGATAGGGTGGGGATCATCTCAACGAAGAATATTCAGAGTCGTGAGTCAGCCATGGGCTCAAGTGTGCTAGTAGAAATTGCAACGGCATCCAGGACATAATTCTATCATTGGGGAATAAGATCAATGTCGAAGGCATCAAAATATTCAATAAGGCTCCATGCCCGATTGCGATATGCAGCCATCCTTTTGCCATGACATGTATACTAACTCCAGACCTGTTTGACAATCAACTATGAATCACCTAGAGCCCGAAGGTGGGTGATCCCTTTCCTTAATGCAAATAGGAGTCCTAGGATCAAAGCCTCATACTCCATAACATTGTTTGTGTAGTTGAACTGCAGTCTATAGGATGTAAGGAAGGATTTCCCTCGCAGGTTGATTAATTCTACTCTAGCCCCACAGCCTTGTTTGGATCAGGACCCGTCGAACTTAAGGGTCCACAATTCATTTCTTGTAGTCTGGGGCTGGGGAGATGGAGTAGTCTTTGGATTACTTTTGGGAGACTTGGGAGGAGCTTCCTCTTATACTGATTGTGCATGGGTGAGGCTTGCCTCTAGAGGGGTTTGAAATTGAGATCCATAGGGAAATGGCACCAAAGAAGTGCTTCCAGTAGAGATACTGTATTTCTTTTGAATCGGTGGTATGTTCTTTGTTCCAGAGGGCATTGATGTGCTGGGTGACGATGGAAAGGCAGGGCCCACATTCTAGCTCTGAATGTTTCTGATATTGCACCCGGCACCAAGTGTCAGACAAGAGTGTAGCAGGGGTCATTATGGTACCCTAAGAGTCAACCTCAACCCTCAACTTGTCTTCTAGGTCCCGAGTTCTATGTAGGACTATGGGATCCTCCCTAGGGGTGAAGTCAAATGTTAAGATTTCAAAGGGTTGGTACACCCACGGGGAAGTCTCAGAGAAGAAGACCTCATTAACCCTCCCAACTTTAGTAAGGGCCTACTTCATTCGGGGCTCACTCTCAACCCGGATCTTGTTTGATTCTCCTTCCTAGGGGATCCATAAGTGGGAGAAGTTGGTCGAAAAATATCCATTCAAGGACTTAGACCAATTCTGACTTAATAACATCCCATAAGTCTCTGGGATGTCCACCACTTGGATATCGATTATGCTGGTTATCCTAGGTTCCTGGATGAGTTGTATCTGGACATTCTTCAATTCTCCCACCATTTTCATCGCAATTTTATCTAATTGAATCACTGCGCCATTAGATGGGGTGGGTCAGAATCTGAGGTTCTGGCATATGGATAAGGGCATGATGTTGCCCAAAGCTTCAGAGTCTACTAGGTAGTTATGTATGTTTTTGCTTTGGATATTTAGGCCTAGTAGAAAGGGAGGATCTTCATAATTTCCCCGAAAGACAGCCGCGTTGGCATCCTCAAAAGAGACAATCTTGGGCGAGTGACTGACAGCATCTTTTTTTCCCAAGAGCTTTAGATGAGACTTCTTCTACTTGGGATAGCTTAGCAAAATTTCTATCAAGGTCATGGAGGTGGTGGTTTGTTCTAACACCTTTATAATGTCAAATTTTCCTCCCAGGAATTGGTGGCTTCCCTTAGCTATGTCCTTTTCTTGGTTAGAGATAGAACCTTTTGGAGGGATAGACTGGTCAGTTGTATTGTCCCAGGGAGGAGTGTCTTTAGGAGGGGGTGTCAGCATGTAAATTGGTTCTTTACTAGCCTGGCTCCATGTGTTGTAAGGATGCCATGGGTTGGTGAAGGCATTGGCCTCAAAGGCTAGAATCGATTCATCAAAGAATCCCTGTAATTTGGATTCTTATTCATCTTCTTCGTGGTATCTGAAGAAGATGGTCTCACAGGTGAATGCACCATGAGTTGGATCTTGCACAGGAGGTTTTGGGGGAGGGGCGTCATGCGACTGTTGCCTATCCAGCTAGTAAATCATGATGACTTTCTCTAGCGTGGCACAGTTTACCTCATTATGGGAGCCTATGTCATGCAATATACACCAATTGGTCATGGGCTGGAAGTATGCGACTGGTGTGAAATGTGATGGTCCAACACCACTTTGATTGGAATTTTGGTTTGGAGGTGGGCCTCCGATATTTGCGTTATTGTTCCATTGTTGTTGGTTGGGCTGAGCCCCGTTGTTGAAGTTTCTTCCCCCGGCATTGTTGTTTCATTGGCCGGAGAAAATATTCCCTCTTTGGGAATTGGAATTTTGGGGTGCGTAGGACCCTGCCTTCAGCTGACCCATGTCCACTGTAAGGGTGGAAAACATTCATCAAAGGGATTTGACCTTGGCAATTAGCTGAGTGTTTGTGTCACAGTGTGACAATTGTTATTTTTGGTTTCCTGGGAAGGCAACAGTATTTACCAGATTCAAGGGCGATAATCCTCTAGTCACAGATGACTAAAATAAGGGCACTCCGGGCGGTTGTGTCTAAGGTTGTGCCTACTATGGTTGGTTCCAAGGGAATGTTTTTGGACCTAACATTTCTTGAGTCTATGATGGGTAAATGTATCTGGCCTGCTATTCTATCGGCAGGAGCGGGGGATTCATCAACATTACAGGGCACCCATTGCCAGATTGGGGTTATATCCCCCAGCATACGCAATTTTGCCGGTGATCATGTTGAAAGGCGTGCTCTACCCAATCCTGCCCAAAGATTTGTTGAGGCCATGGGATAATTATAAGGCTAGGTTGTAAACCTTTTCCAAAGTATCCCAGTCACCTGCGGCGGTTGTTCTCCAGAGGAGAGTGGCAACGAAGGGGTCCATCACATTGAGATAGGTCTGTATGGTTACTTTCGGGGATGGAATGAAAGGGCCTGTGCACCACTTCAAGGCGTGTTGGAACCGATGATTGAATGTTGCAAGGGGTTCATTGGGTTCCTTTCTAATGGAAATGAACTGGCTATGGGACCAAGCTGGGTCCACGTGTACGTGAAAGGTAGCCAAGAAGGCATCCTCCATGTCCTACCAACTATTGATGGAGTTGGAGGGAAGGTTGAGGTACCAGTTCAGTTTGCCCTGTCCCAGGGATAGGGGAAACATTTGGGTCACAATAGCTTCATGTTGGATGCGGTGTCAGTTCATGGCATATTTGTATGCCTATAAGTGTTCTTTTGTGGTTTGTGAGCCTAAGTGCTCATATCGTGGGTAAATCTTCTCCGGGTGCAAGGGCAAGTCATTGGTTGTGCTTGGAAAAGTTCCCATAGCAGACCTGGTATTACCAAAGTAGGCAGCCATCTGGGGAACTAAATTTTGAGTAAGTTGAACACTGGTTCCCATGATTGTCTAGGAAGTTTGGATATTCTCAGGTACACTAGACCCCCAAATAATAGTGGCTAGTGTGGTTTTCGGGGTTTATTTGTTTCGAGCAGGAGGCTCAAGTTTGACAAACCTTCCAGGGTTTGGGGCTGACCTAAGGATTCTTTCAAATCTTGCTGGGGAGAAAGACCAAATCCCATTAAAGGCTTGATTCCTAAAACTATGGCTTGGGGAACCCTCAGGAGGTGTAAAATCAGAATCTTGAGAGGGAGATGAGTCCATGCCCTCTGTCTAGCATCAGTTTCTATTGATGAGACTTTTGTGAGCGGGTCCGCCAATAGATGTAAGTTGTCACCGGGTACCGACCAACTTTGCCTGTAAAGGTTGTCTGGGGAAATGAGATTCCCCAAGCCTCCAAGCACCTGAGGGTCGGGTCTCAATGGTGCAAGGATTAGTTGGGAGATGTGACTATTTTTGAGGGGGATAGCTGGCTATCTTCAACTCATTCTCTCCGGGGATTCAAGAAGGTGAGGTTTCTCCAAGCAATCTTACACTTAACAAATAAACTAAAAAATATCCTACGGGGTTAGAAATATTTCATCTACTTATAGTTATGCTAAACATTCAAAACATCAATATTACTCTAACACACTATACTAAATACCGAAGAAACATACAACCATCAGTTCATATTTCATTAGTAGCAAAGGAAAGAAGGTCATTAATCTACTTTAAGTGTTAGAGCAAAGGACATGAAGAACACAAAGCATAAAATACCGTCAATCCAGAAGACAGAATGCCAACAACATCATTGCAAGAGCTCTCCCTTCTTCATTAACATTTCTTCCAGCAAGCACTAGTGTGTGGTACAATGGTGGCTCCCAGGGAGCATCTAACTACTAAAAGCTTAAAGACTAAGGAGAAGTGAGCTCTACAACTGAGAAATGAAAATACTGCTTTTCTATTACTATGGACTGTAAAATAATCAATTTCACCGACCCTTGAAATAGGGCTGGACTTACTATTTATAAATATACACATCTGATCCTAACCCTAACTTATGTTACACCGTACAATAGAATATATTATTTGGTGACCGGTACTACCTGCGCCACTCTACAAAAGACCTAGAGACGGAATAGGCCTATCATGTCAGAAGAAAAAGATGAGAGGTGGAATGGAATAATTGGCCTTGAGAAGAGAGCCAAGAAGAAGAAAGAAGAAATTTGATCCCCCAGGGATTGAGGCTACATGCCTCATAATTTGGAAAAGTGGCACCCTGTCTTTGATGTGCCTTGTGTAACGTTGAAATGGCGCCTGGGGAAGACCACCTGTCAGAAAACTCCTTGCTGATCTGACGTGCCTTAATGTAGCTATCTACCCTCTAGAAACCTTTATTAACTACTTTGAAAGTGATTGGTTGGCCTTGGGGACCGGGACACTAATCACTGAAAGAATACAAAAATATAGGATTTGGGACTCTGGGATTTGGGAACTTACATTCTGAAAGAATAAAGAATACAAAAAACACTTAGGTTTTCTCCAACCCCTGGAGAACCTTTATTGTTTCTTATTGTCGTTGAAGGTCTGGAGGAGATCGGAGATTCCATCTTCATCAATATCTTTAAGGCCAGCCTGTCGGTACTTAGCCACCTCAATCTGTTCCCCCAGATCTGGAACATTTCCCTTAAATTCATCAGCCATTTTTGCCACATCATGGCCACTAAGTACCATGAAAGTTATTCTCATCATATGAGCTCCATCTATTCCTTCTAAGGATTGATACCTTGACTCTATTAGCTCATCAAAATTCCCCAAAACATATTCCTCCAACGTGCATGTGTTAGTGCTGAATGGATCAGCTCCGAAGACCTTCGTAACAAAAGACTTGTTTAAATTGAAAGAATATTGTACTATATTTATCTTATCCCATAGATTCCCCACTAGTTTCTTGATTACCCCCAATGTGAGGTCAAGTCTAGAGTGCTGGGTCCTCACAAACTCAAATGACTCTTCTCCCAAAATCCTAGATTCGGAGAAAATCTCCTCCCTGAGGCCGATGAGTTCTTCTAACTCAACTTTCCATGCCTAATAATTTTTGATATCCCCTCCCATATGTTGATGATGGTCTCGACCTGATGTAAAATGTGGTAGGTCACATATAGATCTGGGAGGGTAGATACCAGGAAATGCCAGATATTTCCCACTTGTAGGGAAACCCATTCATCAACCGCTTGGGATTTCTTCTTCATCGCTCACAGTGAATCTACATCACTTTGCGGAAGTGGTATATCTGATGTAGAGGCCCCTGGAGGAATAATGCTGATAGGCCGAACCAGCTCATTTAGCAACCCCATAAGGTTTGCATTTTTCTCCTTTTCTGCTTTGAGCTTCTTAGTCTCCTTTTCATAGCAAGCCTCTACTGCCTTGGCTGCCTCTTTCAATAGGTCTACTTCACCCTATTTTCCCCTCTTCACCAATGATATCTCCATGATGTTATAATCTCTAGCCTCAGCTATTGCTTCATCGACATCTGGGGAAGGTGTCTCTACCACTGCAACTATTTCTCTGCCTGGCTTTGTTCAAAGAGTGTGAACCGTTCAGGTTTTCTTGGCCTTTGGTGGGTTTTTTGCCTGAGCCATCATCTCTTCCAAGGAGAGATGGGCTCTAGGTGTTGATGGAGGGGCCTTCCTCTTTCGGGTTTCTATCAACCATGGAGGTGTTAGGGGTGGCTTGGTAGCCAAAATGTGTTCCTATAACTTCTCCCCAACATCTTGATGTGCCCCTTTAGTATTATGGGCCTCTTTTGGCTCCTTCCCTATATCCTCTGTCTCACTGGTAGTATTTGCTTCAGTGGTATCTGTATTCTTTACCCTGCCATCTGTGTCTTCAACAACATTCAGGTCTTCATTGGTTTCTTTGGGTTTCTCTTCTCCTTCTTGTTATTTCTCTTCCTCATCCTTTGTTTCTGGGATATCTTCTTCCGCCGGTATGTCCTTTGGTAGTGGGGGAGGCATGGGCCAAGGTTTAATGTTTGGGCCGTGGTGATTACCTCCCAAAAGGTTACCTCCAGGAGTGGCACTTGGAACACGGCGGCTGGGGTTACAGTTGCTCTTGTAGGTCTAATTTCCCTAGCCGATGCCAATTGTTCACTTTTCTTTTTTTGGTTCACTCCCATATCCTATATCTCTGGGACTTCAGAGGCTACCTCTTGTTTAGTTTCTTTCTCTTCTTCTACCTGCTCTTCTTGCTCCTATGCAAGTTCCTATTCTGGAGCTTCTTCTTGCTCTGGGATCTCGGCCTCTGGCTGCTCAATGTACCCATGCAAATTTCCAAATTCATCAGTTCTAAAAATATCATCAAATTCATCTTGAGGGGAAGGATTTTTTGAGGTGTGATCAGGCTCTAGTTCCTTTTTCAAATTTGAGGAGTCAAAAGAAAGGATTTCTACTTGTGGGACCTGAGGCATCTCTAGTTCTGGCTCCTTTTTAGGCTTCAGATTAAGCCTTTTCTTCCTCTTGGTGACCAAAGTTTGCCCCACATCCTTTAGGGCCTATTACTCCTTCTGATCTACCCTTGTTGCCTTCACCATTAGTGTTGCTAGTGAAGGGGAAGAAAGCGGACGAATGGGTCTGGTCATGAGCATTGGCGTTGCAAACCACGTGATTAATTTATCTTTCATTTGTTGGGATGCTACCAGCGATTGTTTTAGTTTCTCCTCAATGGGGGTCTCTTGTGGGGCTTGGGTTTCCATTATTCCTTTTCCCCTATCTTCTCTTTGCAAAGAAGTTCTGACTCTTGAGGTCAATTTTGGCACTGGCTGGACAGCTCTGCGGACGCTCCTGGGGCATACTTTTTTAAAAATATGCGTGGCTACGTTCGACCACATTGCAGGTGAATTCTTCAATGGTGGGCCCCTCCTGGGCATTCTAGTCCACTGGTGGGAGGGCCAACTTATCAATCCCCTTTTCTTTGTACTGCGGATCCATTATGGATATGGAGTCTGAGAAGTCATTTAGAAATCTCTGGAGCTTTAACCTTTCCATTATTCCCATGGTCATCTAGACGTAATGCTGGCTCCAAAATTCCACGTCATCCTGCAAATCTTCCCAAAAGTCTTCCATGTGGTATTGCTGGGGCTCTGATGCCCGTGGAAGTGCCGACGCAATTTTTTTGTGCGGATCAAAATTCTTCCACGCCAAGTAGAATTCTGCTAAGTTGTAGCTTTTGAGCTCGTTGTCTGCTTCCTTGGTCGTGGCCAGAATGCATGAGTAATCACCACAAGTAATTGGGAATGGGATGTTTGTCACCTTCTTCAAGGCATAGAAGGCATGTAGCTCCATTATTTGTCTACAATATTCTTAAAGAATTATCGTGTTCCCACAATGTTTGGGTAACAAGTAAGGTTTCCTAGAGAAACAGGTCACCCTTATGTATGTGTGTTGTTGGAATTGTATGTAATAGTGGCTATAAATTCTGACCAAATCCATCACCTCCGTGGAAAGGCGGTATCCTACATCCTGGGTAGGTGTGAGCAGGTTGTAGTAGATAAAGGTGTCGTTTACCTGGTAGAAGCTGGGGAAACTGGCCTCCCATTGAATCTGTGGGAAATAATCCCAAGGGGCCTTTTGACCCAGGCCAATCCTGACTATGCCTGTTGTAAGTAATCTATTGGTGGTTAGCCATTGTTATTCTAGGGCCCAGAGAACATAAGAAGTCATATAAAACCTCCACTTTTGAGCCACCTGTAGAAACTGAGAATCTACATGGTTGGAGATGATGGCGGCCCAATCAAAATATTCTCCCTTCGTGGATATGCCAAGCAGAAAATAGTACATCCATGCTCAGAATTCTTGGGCATGGGGTTTCCCAAAGACCCAGCATAGTGCTATTATCCCCATCTGGATACTTTCTTTAAATTGAGACCGGGGGAGTTCTAGCTTCATTCTCTTGGGATCCCTCTTCGGGGTCTTGAGCCAGTGGTTATTCATGTATATCTAGGTTGCTTCCTCCAACTGTTTGAACTATGCTAAGGCATCTTCTCTGGTAACCACAGTTGGTTTGTCGAATTGAGGGATCCCCAAGCCCATCTGGAAAGTAGCGGCATCGAGAGACACCATAGGGATAGGATACCCGGTGGGTTCTGGGGCTGCGAGCATGACGACCCAGACAGAAGAGTTGTAATGTGCTACAAGTATGAGGATTAACTTTGGAGACTACACTAAGCATAAAAAATAGGTGGCCTTGAGGATCCTGGAATCCCCGAAATTGATTGCTAGTGGATCCCCGGACTCTCACTGAATGTACATTATTTTCACCAAGGCCTTCATTTCGGCCCACATCCCGACACTGGTGTCGGTAATTAACTATACTTTGGAATCAATCTTTGATCCCACAATGACGTTATCTTTCATGTATTTCATACTGAGGGGCAATTTCTCTAAGGCCCTCTCCATTATAGATTTTACGGCTGCCCTGGTGACCGCCGCGGAAGGAAGTTCCAGACTCCCAGGTGGTGAAGATGCGAAAGCCTCAAACATGATGGAAGTATATTGCTCTGGAAACCTGCAAGGCAAGGTGACCGTTAGAATGTATAGATAAATAATACTCCAGGATCCAGAGATCTTACCACCGTGGGACTTGTTTTCCCTGAAAAGTTAGTTTAGTTCAAAAATCCTAGAAAGTATATATTTTGCAAACTTGGAAATTTAACCAATATTCAGGCCCGAGGGTCTCACCATACTTAGCAAAAGAAATGCATGGGTTGGGTGAGGGAAAGAGACCTGGAGTTTGGAAAACTAACTGTTAGAAGTTGTGCACAATAAGTGAGCTGTCAGGCCCACGTGGACGTCACGTGGCTATGCAATAAATGGAAGTTATGGCGATGGCGGCGCCAACTTGACCGAACGCATGTAGAGTGGAAACCACCTAGACAATTACTAAATGCATTCATGGGAAATAAATGAAGCATAGGCTAGTTTATGGGGGAGAGAGAAAACTACCTGGTAGAAACCAGCCAAAAAATGAGTTTCAACCAGGCGGTATTCTGTCTAGGGCAAGCTCGCAGACTGGAAATGGAAAACAAAATAAGGCATGAAAATATTGACGCATGACCAAGAAAATATACATAGTATATACATCATTTACAATAGATTCAAAAGGTATACACATGCAAAAATGGAAGGATATACATTAAAATATAGCTAATGTACATATATACATATTATAGACCAACTATTTACACAATTACATGGAAAAAACATGACATATATACAAAGCCTATAGAATATACTACACCTGCACAGAGGGAAAACAACCTTCTGGCAGGGCCGACCCACCAACGGGCGGTGAACCAGACGAAAAAGGAAATAAAACAAAATGAGGACAAACAAAAATGGAAACGCCAATGAAGCAAAAACAAAGAAAAAGGTAGAACATCAGAAGAAGAACCAGGAACACCAACCTGGAAACCAGAGAAAGGAAGGAAGGAAAGGTGCCAAGGATTCTTTATAACAACTTCTACCTTCAAAGGATCACCACTCAACGCTAGAAACCACTCGCAATTGTTCAGAACAACTTGGAAATAGCTCGCACTAGACTCTGCTCAAATCACTGTGATATCACTCTGAAATTCGCTCAAATTGCTTAAGTGTTTTAATCATGGTAATTGTGATAATGATAGGTGATTTCTATTTATAGTTGGGGTAAAAGCAAGTTACCTTTCCTTCCGCAAACTCTAGAACAAGCCGACCTCCGGACTCTGGGACCAGGGATTCTATGTGACCCTACCTTCTTACGAAAAGAAGACATCGTGGCAAAGAATCCTGGAGTCCAGAATCCAAATCTTGGACAAAGAATGACCGACTCCATGATCAGGTCCCAGAGACACAAGGGAAAAAAACAAAAGCAAAACCAACACCATGGGGGAGAAAACCCAGAGAAGGAAAATAGAAGAAAAAAAGGAAGAGAGAAGGGCAAGAGCCAAAAGCAGAAAGTAAAAAAGGGGGACCCAACATTTTGCACACAAAATGTAGGGATAGGGATGCAGGGCATAATAGTATCTAGATGGGGATCATAGCATTATGAAGGATCTTTGGGCAACCCCATGCCTTGGAATTATCAGGATGGATGTATTACTTCCTATTGGGCATCTCCACCGGCAAACAATATTTTGATTGGGCCACCATCATTTCAAACCATGTGCACTCCCAGTTCCTTCAGGTGGCCTGGACCTCTAAATTCTATATGAAATCCTATGTTCTATGGGCCCTAGCACAAAAAATCCCTATCACAAATGGGCTGCTCACATCAGGTGTACTTGGGGTTGGCCCAAGCCAAAAGGCTCCCTGGGATTATTTCCCGCAAATCCAATGGGAGACTAGTTTCCTTAGTTTCTGCCAAGTGAACGATGCCTTCATTTACTACAATCTTCTCACACTAAACTGGGATGTCAGGTACCACATCTCTAAGGAGGCAATGGATTTGGTCAAAATTTATGGCCACTACTATTTCCAGTTCCAGCAGCATACATATATTCGGGTAACCAGCTTCTCTGGGAAACCCTATTTGTTGCCCAATTATTGTGAGAACAAAATAATTATTTTGGAATATTGCCAGAAGATTTTAGAATTGCATGCCCTCTACACTATAAAGAAGGTAATAAATCTTCCATTCCCAATAACCTATGGGAATTACTTGTGTAGTTTGGCCAAAGCCAAGGAGGCAGACAATGAGCTTAAAAGCTTGGGCTAAACAGAATTCTATCTAGCACAGAAGAACTTTGATCTGCTAGGAAAAATAGCAACAAAACTTCCCTGGGCATTAGAGCCCCATATATTCCACATGGAGGACTTCTGGGAATATTTCCAAGATGATTTTGAAGTCCAAAGCTGGCACTTCATCCAGATGACAATGGGGATGATGGAGAGGCTGAAGCTTCAGAAATTCCCGGGTGACTTCTCAGACACCGGGTCCATAATAGACCCTTAGTACAAAGAAAAGGGATTAGACAAGATGGATCTCCCTCCAGTAGATTGGAACACCCAGGAGGGGACAAATATTGAAGATATCACTCACAACATGGTCGAGCATAGCCACACTTATTTCAAAAAGGCATGCCCAAGGAGTACATGCAGAGTTGGCTTGACAGTGCGGGGCTTGACTTATGGGGTTGGAACCTCTTCATAGGGAGAGGATAAAGGAAAAAGAATAATGGGGACCCCATCACAAACCCCATCTATGGCCTCCATAAAAGAGAAAATGCAACAGATGCTGGTGGTCTCCCAGCAGATGAAAGATAAACTAACCATGGGTTGGCCACCCTGGTACTCATGACTAGGCCCATCCATCCTCCCTCTTCCCCTTTGATGGAAGCATTAATGGTGTAGGAAACAGGAACTGGAGTGGAAGAGGACCATGCAGCTCTAATGGATGTAGGGCCCCCTTTGGTAACCAAGAGAAAGAAGAAGACTAACTCTCAACCAAGGGCGAAGCCAGAACTTGGGATGCCAAGCACCCAGGATGGAAAAATTGTTTCTTCCGACTCCCCAAAGATGGAAAAAGGGTCTAAGGATATCCCAAAGAACCCCCTCCCCATGATGAATTTGATGATTTATTTGGAACTGATGAATTTGGAAACTTGCAGGGGGATATCATAAAGTCAGTGGAAGAAATCATTGCGCAAGATGAACTCCCAGAGCTAGAGCCTGCACAAGAGAAGGAAGCCCAAGAAAAAGAAGAAAAGGGACAGGAATAGGTGGATATCTCCAAATTTCTAGAGATATATATTATAGGGACTGAGGAGGGTAGGCAGAAGTAGGATGAGAAAATGGCATCGGTTAGGGAAATCGAACCTATAGGAGAAACCGTGACCCCAACTGTCATGCTCCAAATGTCACCTCAGAAAGTAACTTTTGTGGAGGTAATTATAGCGGCCCAAATGATGAATCTTGGCCTGACACCTCCCCCACCTCCAGAGAATACACCAGTCAAGGAGAGCATCCCAGCAACAGAGGCTAATGAAGAACAACAATAGGATAAGGAGAAGAACCCCAGGGAAACAAATGATGATCCTAACACTGTCAAAGATATAAGGACCACTGGGGTAAGTATTTCTGGTGAACCCAAAGATACAAGGAAGGAGTCAGAAATGGCTCAGACCGTCAAAGGGGCGCAACAAGATCCCAGGGAGAAATCATAGGAACAAATTTTGGTTGTAAAGCCACCCCTACCACCACAATGGTTGGTGGATTCTCACAAGAGAAAGGCCCTGGTGACCCCTAAGGCCCATCTCTCCTTGGAGGAGGTGATGGCACAAATGTAGAACCCTCCCAAGACCAAGAAAACTTGGACAGTCCATACTCTTCAGACTGGGCCGGCTGGAGATACAGTCACAATAATTGCGACACCATCCCCAGATGTAGACGAAGCAATGGCTAAGGCCAATGAGTACTCCATCACTGAGATATCACTGGGGAAGAGAGGGAAATATGGTGAACTAGACATGTTGAAAGAAGAGACCAAGGCAGTGGAGGCTCATTATGAAAAGGAGGCCCAAAAATTTAGGGTGGAGAAAGAAAAGATTACAAATCTCATGGGGTTGTTGACAGAACTCACGCAGCCTCTTACTGCCATTCCCCTAGGCACCTCTGCACCTGACACACCACTCCCTTAGAGTGACATAGATTCATTAAGGGCGATGAAAAGGAAAGCCTAGGAAGTTGATGAGTGGGTCACAAAACATGTGGGAAATGTCTGGCGTTTCTTAATATCCACACTCCCAGACTTGTATGTGGCCAAAAATATTCTACATCAGGCCGAAAATACTATCTCCATCTGGGAGGGAGACATTGAAAACTATGAGGAATGGAAGGTTGAGATGGAAGAGCTCATCGGCATTGGCGAAGAAATTGTCTCCGAGGCCAAAATTCTAGGAGAGGAGTCTTTTGACTTTGTCTGGACCTAGTACTCCAGACTTGACCTCACATTGGAGGTAATCAAGCAACTGGTAGGAGCTATGCATGACAAAGTCTAGGAAGTTCAATATTCTTTCAATTTGTACAAGTCATTCATCTCAAAGGTCTCAGGAGCCGATCCCTTCAGGACTAAAACATGCACTTTGGAGGAATATGTCCTGGGAAAGTTCGACAAGCTAATGGAGTCTCAGTATGGATCCCCGAAGGGAATGGATGGAGAAAAAATGGCAAGACTCATTCATATTATACTTCAAAGTCAAGACACGACCAAGATGGCCATGGAGTTCAAGGAAAATGTCCTAGATTTGGATGAGCAATTGGAGGTGGCCAAATACCACTGGGCCAGCATTAAGGACATAGACAAAGACGGAATCGCCCAGCTCCTATAGCCCTTCAATGATACAAAGGAACAATAAAATCCTTTGGGCTCCAGAGATGATCATCAAGAGATGTAATTTTCTTGTATTCATTTATTCTTTGGGGCGCGAGCTCCCATATCCAATATTATTTTTGAGTTATTTAAAGTGACCCACGTCCTGGTTCCCAAATTCGTCCAGTCACTTTCAAGGTAGTCAATAAAAGGTGTCAGAAAATAGGTAACCGCAACAAGGCATGTCGGCTCAATAAGAGGGTTTTGATAGATGGTCTTCCCAAGGTGTCTCTTCAATGTTACACCTAGTGCATCGAAGACAACGAGCCGCTCTCCCATTTATGAGGCATGTAGCCTCGATCCCCAGGGGGATCAGATTTTATCTTTTCTCCTTCGGGCTTTCTTCTCGAGGTCGATTGTTCCTCTCCTCTCTTCTTGTCTTATTCCTCTGACAAGTCAGACCTTTTCCATCTCGAGGTCTTTTGTAGCATGGCGCAGGTAGTACCGACCACTGGAAATAGTATTATAATGTTAAGTATAAAGTAAGTTAGGTTAGTTTTAGGTCAAATATTGTGTATAAATAATAAGTTCAATCTCATTCCAAGGGTCGGTGAAATTGATGATTTTGTAGTCCATAGCTAATATCATTTCATTTTTCTCAGTTCTTAGTTGTAGAGCTCAATGCTCCTTAGTTTCTAAGCTTTCAGTAGTTAAATGCTCCCCTGGAGCCACCATTGTTGTAACACGTACTAGTGCTTGCTGGAAATTTGTTAATGAAGAAGGAAGGATTCTACCAATGAAGTTGTTAGCATTCTGAGCTCTGAGTTAATGGTATTTTATGTTGCATTTTCTTTATATCCCTTTCTCTGATGTTTAAGTAAGATTAACGACCTTCTTTTCCTTGCTATTGATTAAATATGAACTCATGGTTCTATATTTCTTCAGTATTTAGTGTAGCATATTAGAGAATGGTTGATGTTTTGAATGTTTGGCATGACTATAGGTAGATGGAATATTTCTAACTCTGTAATATCTTTTGAATTTTATTCAGTAAAGTTAAGGAATGCTTGCAAGAAACCTCACTCACTTAAATCCCTGGAGAAGACAAGCCAAGATAACCAGCTATCCCCCCGAACAAAATAGTCACATTCCCAACTAAGCTCTCGCACTGTCGAGACCTGACTCTCACATGCTTGAAGGCCTAGGGAATCTCATTTCCCTATACAACCTTTACAGGAAAATTTGGTTGGTACCCTGGTACCTGGTGACAACTTACATTTGTTGGCAAACCTGGTCACAAAGTCCCGTCAATAATTCCTTTTCATTATTTTGCTTGCAAACTAACCCTCTAAACTAATGTGTTTTTGTTGTTTGAGTATGTTTTTCAAGCTCTTGTTTTCTTTTATAGGTTGAAAAAGGAAAGAATACTATATTGCTTCTATCTTCTTTCTACTTTCTCTCTATTACGCTTCCACGAATATCATTGATACACAAATAAGAAGACTATATTCCTTCTATCTTCTTTCTACTTTCCCTCTATTACCCATTTGCTGAAATATGATCTATATCACTGGGACCATTATTTGTAAAAACATGGGGGAAAAACACTGTAAACCTACAATAATGCACTCTTACTAACTATTTTTATTTTTTTTACAAGTCTACAAGTTAGCCATCTAGTTTGGTAAGAAAGCACATAATATTTTAATGAAATAATTCCCATTTCACTTTTTGGTGTTTAAAAAGAACAGTGTATGTACTCACATCATTTCACACTTGGTTTTGGGTTTCAAAGTCAATAAAAGTCAAAGTCAACAAAATTCAAAGTCAATAAAAGTCAAAGTAAAATAAAGTCAAAGTCAAAAAAATTCAACATTTCTTTTTTGGGCTTAAAATGAACATGCACAAAATCTCGAATGCTTTAAGGAAAATGAACAATCAAACATCTAATTTTGGGTTTAAAACTGAACAATCAAATCACACATCTTGTTTTTGGATCTTAAAATAGAACTAACTATCAAACACTTCACTTTTTAGGTTTTAAAATTGGACAAAGCAATCACACATTTCCTATTGGGTTTAAAATCAAACAATCAAATGAACTCAATCTCGAATACATAAAGACAAATTGAACAAGGCAAACAATATCTCACTTTGGTGCTCATAAAAAGAATAAGCTTGCGAGTTCATTTCAGTTTTAGATCAAACACACATTGCTTAACTTATCAGGAATCAATAATGTGTCTTATGTGTTTGGTTCACTTGCACAAACTACTTTTGTAGAGTGCAACCTCACTTCACGCACTATCCTCTCCCATTGGCTTTTGTGGTCATTGGTGCAAGAGAGAGGTGATTGTGACCCTTTGATCTTTTTCTAAATCTTCTTAGAGGGGCCTGTCCAGAAGAAGCACAAGTCCTTCTGGAGAATGACCCCAAACTAGTAAATCCTTTGGCTGATATAGAAATAAGGTGGAATTAAAGATCTGTCTATATCCCTTCAAGCTCAGGAAGGTCATGTTCAATGGTAGTCCATACTGAGTGAATATCCTTAGCATACTAGCATGGTTGAACTAGGCTCTTAAGTGAGTCACGTCATACAAACTGATTGCAGAGACACCACAAAAATACTATCAACTAATAAATCTAGCAACCTACCTGATCCATCCCCAAAAGCTTGATAATCAGCTGGGCAAGGAAGATAGTAGCTTCCCCAAGAAATTTTCATATTCATGCCACCTTGAGCATTTGGAGTCGGCTAATACGACATCATAACTAGAGCCTTGTTCTTGGTGATGGTCATATCCTGATTAGCTCTTGTGTGTGTGCCTATGTATGCGGACAAAGGTTTTCAAGCTCACTGCATCCTTAAGGTAGAAAGTGCTTGTACGTGTTTTCAGTGTTACAATCCTTGTGCAAAAAAATTATTGAACATACACAAATCTAAAAGTTTTGAAAGTCCTTTTGCCAAAGAGATTGACATTTCATGCTTCTTGAAAGGTTGCTTTTCCTCTTGCAATATTGTTTGTTCCAAACCCTCAAGATCCTCATTTATTCTGAAAACATGCCAAGGCACACTTGTCGTAGTCAATGCCTCATCCTAAACATTATCAAACTAAGAACATATCTATTTCTGTCAAGAATGAGAAAGTCAGGTCCTCCATTTTTCCCCATATCTTAGACCAGTAGGGCTATCTTCGCCACCCCCATCCTCTTTCCATCTTCTTTAGATTCAGTCCTTCTTCCTAAATCTAAGCTTGAGTCTTCCATCCATCACCATCATTCCTCCCTAATCAACTCATCAAAAAAGTGGCATGTCACAAATCTATTATGATGAGTTTGGTTTCCATATCTCTTCCTTATCTATATCCTATTCCAATGATGATGATGGTCTTGTTGATCATGATTCATACTTTGAAAACCTTAAAAATATCTCCCTTGCATCTTATGTTGATGATGAAGGTCTTGTTGATCATGATACGTATTTTGAAAACCTTAGCAAAATTTCTCCAAATACCATCCAAACTCCAGTTGTTCCTCCATCCTACCCCATCATGTTTATATCCTATTCCAATGGTGATGAAGGTCTTGTTGATCATGATGCATACTTTGAAAACCTTAAAAATCTCTCCCTTTCATCTTATGTTGATGATGAAGGTCTTGTTGATCATGATGCGTACATGGAAAGCCTTAACAAACTTTCTCCAAGCATCCTCCAAGCTCTATTCATTCCTCCACACTATCCCATCAAGCCACCATGCATACCCACTAGCACTCCTTATCATATCTTTGACAAGGGAAATCCTTCTTATCCTCCATCCACATCTCCTTCTTATACATACATGCCTCCCTCTTATCCTATGGTTATATCCCAACCTCCATCCTTTCACAACAATGGTACTAGCTACATCCCTAATCCCAATCTACCATCTCATTATCCTCCAACCCATGTTCAAATCCCTAATCCTAGTCATCCATTTCCTCCAATACATCACTAGAATCCTCATAATATTCCTCCTCCATCATCCACTCTGTCCTATCCATCTCCCCCATCTTATCCCAATCTACCATCTCCAATTCCTACCTACATTAACACATATTCCATACCCCAATCCATCCCTCCTCTTCCATCAGTTATTCAATCAAGTTCACAAACCATTACCACACCTACCTATGTGAACTATCTAGCCATACCATCTCCTAAATCCTACTCTACACCATCATTCATATACAATTTCATAGGACATTGCCACATCTTCATATGTGGACTACCCTAATTTCCCACCATCTATGCCTACAAATCCTCCATCTCTGATACGTAAGTCTCTAAGGAGTTTCACATGGAAGACAACAGAAAATCCATCTCTTACAGTTGATGATTCACATTACATCACTCCCCCATGGGAAAACACTAATGATAAAGCCCTTCCATCTCCTGCACCCAACATTCCTCTTCCATATCCTATACCTATCATTTCCCTTCTAAATCCCATACTTATCAATCCTCATCCAAGTGCATATAATTCTCTTACATCCTCATTAATTCCTAATTAATGCCTCTTACATCCATCATTAAGGCTCTTACACCCTCTTTATGAGCCTTATCTTCTAGAGGCTTCTTGGTCCATTTTCCTCATTCCATCATAATTTCATCCACCTTTCATGCATTGTTATAATGCTATTTTGAGAGAAAATCGTAAATCCATCTTATAGAGAAGAGTTATAATGCCAGTTTGAGATCATAGCTTGAAGCTTGAAGCACATCCATGAGCACACATCCACAAAAAATGGACAAATCCAATGAACAAAATGGAGTTTTAATGAGCTTGTAGGAAGTTTGCATTTTCTTCAATTAGCTTATTTCAAATTTTCATTTTATGTCTTAGCATGTATGTAGTTTAGATTATTAGTTGTTGAGTGTTTTAATTTGTTATTATGCTCCCTTACTTCTAATTTTTGTATCTCACAGCGGTAACTTACAGGAAATGGTGATAAACAATAGGTAAGTGCAGTCAAATACAATCAATTGCGGCAAAATACCAAAAGATAGAAAGATAGAAGATGACATAATAGCAATGCGAAAGCCTATAATCAATTGCGATATTAAACTAGTCAATTGTGATGTGATTTTGTCAATTGTGAAAAAATAGCAGCGATTGCAAAATAGCACAGATATCGAGAAAAAGATGAATTTTTAGGTCTGCAACCGTACGAACGTAGCTAATTGATTTTGTCTATCATCTGCAAGAGATATTCAAGTTGTTTACTTCACGTCGGGTTCACCAAAATGTATGCCTCTCTTTCATGATTCGTGGTTCCCAAGCTTTCCAAAGGCAGGGGTTAGTAGCACCATTTTTCAATGATATAAACCAAATACACAAAGCTACCAATAATGAATAACTTAAAACGTAACCAATAAAATGTACAAGCAATGAAAGGAAAACAAATGAATGCAAACCCCAAAATTCTTGAAGCTTCTATTGTCTCTCTCTACTCCTTCTGAAAGATTGTTTTTGATGCTCAGTATTGGTGTGGACAGCGTCTATGACTTGAGAAGCGTCAAGAAATTAATAATTGAAATGGGTGTGTGATCACAAGATGGATTGAATGCTAGAACCAAATTGATGGAGTAATGGCGCACGAGAGCTTGAAATCCTGGATCCTTCAAATGGGTATGAAGGGTTTATTATATAGGAATTAAGGATGATATGAACGGTCAAGATCAATCCCAAAGATAGGGAGATGAATAGTTGAGATCAAAGGGAACTGGAGAATCCATCAGTAAACTCCACCTCTTCAATTGGTAAAGAGGAGATAGAGTTTGGTTGACTGAAGAGCTAATTGTGAGTTACCTTTTAGAACTAAAGAGGTGGGTGGAGTTACCCATGTGAACTGGAGAGAT
>MU223635.1:2728228-2743253 GCA_018584345.1 Thuja plicata | reverse complement strand
ATCTCTTTGAAGATAAATGAATATTTAATTCATTTATTTAATTAAATTTTTCAACATGTGAGATAATTGAATTCTTTTTTATTTAGAATTACTTTATTTGATGAAATTAAATTAATTTAATTGGAATTATTTAATTAGTAAGTTTAAATATTTCAATTTAAACTATAGGAAATTGAATTGAATTAATTAATTAATGGTAATTAATCAATTAAGGTTAATTAATTAAATAAAGTTAATTATTTAATTAATTTTGGGAATTTGATTAGATGATTTGGGGAATAAATTTGGAGGAAAATAGATGATTAAAAACCATTAATTAATAGATGAAAATTAGTGTTTTTAATGTCAAGTCGCAAGTCTATCCATTTTAGGGTGCCTACAGTGCTATATAGTGAAAATACAAGGTTTTAGGGAAACCAAAAATTTCATAATCAAAATGAACAAAATGAAGGTTGCAAGTATCAATGCACAAGCCATTGTAGGAATGGATCTTGTAGACAGTGGTGGAAATGGGGGTCATTACTAGTGTTGATCACCTATTTTAAACTTGTTGGGAGCTAGATGTCTACACCTGCTATGAAATGACCATCTCAAAAATGTAGTACCTTCATGTAGTTCTTAAATTTGACCTCAAAAATTGTGCATGGTAGAGATGTTTGTAAGAAATCTTGGTTGGAAATAGAAACACTGATTTAGAAGTGGGATAGGAAGTTAGAAGTTGCAATTACTTTCCAAAGACTATTGAAGAAAATGAACCATAATATAGGGTTACTAACTATAAGAGAGATGAACACATGTTGTCCACATGTCCATGTAGGTCACACTAAGATACAATAAGAAACGTTGATCTATTCTAAGGAAGTGATCAGAAAAGAACTTTCAATTCTTAATGGTTATTTGAAAGGGCTTAACAAATATACAAATTTATCCTTGTAGCACTGACAGTTTGACAGGAGCATCACAAGGCTCTATATTTACTTTTTGAAATCTGTTGTAATTGACATACAAGGAGCGGTTGGAATTTTCATTTTATTATCTCAGAGTATGTTTTTCTTGCACCATAATATGTCTGCCTCTTTGTTTTGAGGAAATTCAAATTTACCCTCATTTTATGTTGCAGTTGTTTAGGGATGTCTGATGGTTCACAAGTTATGTTTCCCAATTAAGATTTGTATATGGGGTAGTGGGTTGTGCGTGGAAGATTAACATTTTGTATTTGGAGAAGGGAAATGGATTCCAAATTTTTACTTATTATGGATTGTTGTTAATTTGCAGGTCTGTTGTATGTTTTTATATCAGTGAGATAATAGGCCATGTATGCGGTTTCATTCTTAGACACATCAATTTGCACTTAACATGCTAGTGTTTACAATTCATTTGGTTTAATTTGAACTAACATTTCTTAGGGCTCTGATTTTTTAACCTTGACAATTTGAGGTTACAATTTTCTTTTGACCAATGAAAGATTATCTCCCTTGAACATAGCAATTCTTGGTTGTAACCAAGAATGTAATAAAAATGGACATACTACATATTGTAAGTAATTAGGGCTTTTGTGGCATACCATTATTTACCCACATTGTCATATAATTTATTTATTTTTGGATCCCCTTTTCTTGGGGAGTAAATGAACAATGTCTTCATTGATTTGGTGTAGGGGTTTATTCTGTAAGTGTGGATTTAAGGGAGAAAAAGGTAACAGTGATAGGAGATGTAGACCTTGTGGTACTAACAAATAAGCTAAGTGTAGATTTATAGAACTGGTTAGTGTGAGTACTTCTGAGAAGAGAAACATATATATTCTGATGAGATGGGTGGGAGTCATGTGTATAGTCCTCATACTAGACGCCCTTATTAAAATTCATATACAAACATTCATAATAATTACATGAGGTACATTCATTGCTTACTTGAGAACATGATGATTATAAACTTGTAAGTGGCATCCTTATAAATAGTTACTAGCTAGTAATATCAGTAAATACAACTAATGTGAGATAAATCCACACACATAGAAATGTCAACCTAAATTTGCAACTACTTTGCCAATTGAGGTATATATATGTTTGGAATTGGTAGGTTGGGATATCACTCCTGTTGATTGAGAGATAGACTTGGAAGGAGAAATCCATACTACTCTTGGTGATTTGGATAATTCTAGAGCTAAAGTGAAGCTTACAAAAACATACTCAAAAAAAGTTGAAACGATAATCATCAAACTATAGGCATAGATCTATGAAAATAAGGAATGCAAAGAAAAAGTAAAAATAGAAGAGAATGAAATCATAGGCCAGTTTCATAGACCACCCTCTATATCATTTCTATTTTCTTCCATCCTTTGATTGTCATGATGGTCATAAGGACTCCCTTATAGCTAAGGCATTGTAACCTGCAACTTCTCATCTATGTTTTTAGCAACCCTAAAATCAACACTTTCTTTCATTTTTTATTCACATTTTGGAGCTCTATCCTCCAAGGGTATGCAAACTTATAGTGTTTATGGTGGAAGGAATAGCAGGTCAATCAAATATTGTTCTTGAATAAAATAAATCCATCTCTTCTGAGCAACCGAGATAGTTCTATAACATCCATCTGACATTCACCCTCAATTGATTGGGCAAGAACTAGGAAGGAGATACCTAACATTCTCAAGTTTCCCTACTATTTTATGGGAAATGGGGAGATCGAGAAACGGTTCAAGCATGATTTCATTCTGGTAACTAATCTGGTCTGAGACTCCAATAAGGAGGTTTCTAGTGTTTTTCCTCCCAACAAGGCTTAATTTAAACCTCAATAATATAAAGGGGGCAGATAAGGCTATAGATGCTAATTAGTTTTCTTTACCAAGGGCATTCTCTGTTGTTACTGGGGGGCCTTCCTCAGCATAATTCCCCAGTTCCTTATGCCTATTCTATAGGAAAAATTTGTCTATCCTTACATGTAGTACTCTTAGCTCTTAATTGTATTCGAGGATTTAGAAGATATTTTTTTACTTAATCTTTATTAATTCTCACACCATCAATTTTGAAGCTCTATTTATTGAGTTGTTGAGTTATCATTTAGAAGAGTTTCTCTGCCACTGTGAGATTCATTGAACTTTAACACCTTATCATTGCCTCACATATGGGCATCAAAATTCAAGACATAGGTGCATCTTCTGCAACCTTTTGACATCCTTGTTGTTACAATGATCTTGTAATATTATCTACCAATATTTTTATGCTTTTCATTACATGCTCTTCTATTCTCTAATTTAACCTACTCACGGTTTTATGAAAGTAATATGATTTTGGACTAGTCCATATCATCTCTTAGTAACTATCTTTGATACTTTCTTATGTGGTCCCATAACAATGAATATAATTATGAGATATCTGATGACTTCCCTAGATGTACTTTTATAGACCCATGGTTATCTTCCTATTGCTTCATTTTTAACCTTTATCAAAATCAGTGAATAGTATTGTGATGATGCCATCCATTAGTCATCATTTAATAGATCTTCATTGTATCATCTATGTTCTATTTCAAGATATTTGAGGAATTTAAAATTTGATATCTCTATGTATCATGGATGACTATGATAACATTCAAAAGAGTTTGTCTCATGTACCTCTTGGACTGCATTATGAACAATGATACTCCTTTTGACACTATGAATGTTTACAAAATGGTACATTATCTATTGTATCTTTACATTGGCAATGATACATGTTGTCCCATAAATGTATTTTTCATAGCAACGCCTATGATTTAATTCTTAAGGCATTGTCTTTTATTGACTATCAAATATTTTTTTATCACTGTTATAAACACTTGACTATCAAAACACCTTCTTGTCATATGTTTATCAGTTGATGTTTTCCTTATAGTATAATAACATTCTTAATTGTAGTGCACTACTCTTATAATTATTATATGTGATTATTTTGACATCATTGATTAATTACAGTGTACTACTCTACCACTAGCCCACATCATTACACACTAGAGGGAGACATAATAGAGTTAAATACACCAATTTGAATAAAATAGAGATAGTGTTCCTATGTAACACACCTAAGTATCCAAAATAGTGCCTTGATGTTCAGCCTAGTTGTCATCTACCATAGAAAATAACCTATGAGATCTACTTACATTGTGTTAGCACTTACAAAATTTTCCATGGTTCCAATCTCTTTCCCCTTATCTCTGCAATTATTTCTGGCATCTGGCTGAAACCCTAAGACTTATTGTGTCAAATTTGGCTAAAACCCTAAACCCTTCAAGGCATGTTCTAATTTCAAGTTACTTTTCAATCCACTTAAGTCTCAGAAAATCCCATGTGTGCTTTATCATTTTTTAAGTCTATCTCTTAGTCGTGTAACCAAGACAAAATATTCCTTTCCTTCTAGTGACTTGGCGTGGGCTTGTATCTCTTAATATCATGATGAAATGGAATATGATATTTTCTCTTGGAGATTTCACGTAGGTCGTAGATATTGTTTTGATCATGCGGTTCATGTTATGTTGCAAGATAAAACCCAAGTCAGCTATTCCTTTGGGAGATTAAGCGTAGGTCGTTGATGCAATTTTGATCCAAGGGTGTCCGTGTGATCTTGCAAAAAAATTAGAAAGTATAGAAATATTTAGAAACTTAGCGCAGGTCATCGATCATGTTTTAATCTTTTGAATGGTGCGTAATCTCTAAACAAACTCAAGGGTTAAAGAATCATTCAGAGACTTGGAGATTCTTTTAGTTGCACAATCTCCAGATAGACCTTGGGTCAAGCATGGTTAAGTTATGAGACAAGTCAAGTTGCCTGGATATGATCTCCATTGATTAAAGAAAGGATCTTGTGGTTCTCCTGTAATCTCAAAATAAAATCTGGAGTTATCTTTTCATTCAGCGACTTACATTTTCCTTCAGTCGCTAAATCTCAGGATAGACTATAGTTAAGAACCTGAGTCAAGTTAGTCAAGCATGGGTTGTGTGAGATTGAATCTGAACCATCGTTGTAATTTTGATCTTAGGGATGGCATGTGATCTCGCAAAGAAATAATCAAGTAAAAAATAATGCTAAGATTAAGTGCAAGGCGAAGATCATGGTTTGACATATGGTGTGTGCGTAATCTCAGAACTAACTCAGGGTATAGTGAAACATTCCCCGACTTCAAGTTTCTTCATTCGCGTGATCTCAAAGTTACTTAAGGTTAAGGTAAATCTTGAGTCAGGTTTCCAGAGATTCAACATGATGTTGCCACATGTTTTCAAGGAAAGATGAATTTGAGGGTTTGCACTAGATCTCTGAACAAACTCTGAGGTTAAGAAAAGTTCTCGTGACTTGGAGATCTCTTCCATCGCGTAATATCATAATGTAATCATGGTCAAGGCATGGTTATTTTTCCTAATTGATCACTAAATCTCTGAATGCACCTGGGGTTAAGTTAATCTCTCAAGATTAAGTGAAAATCATTGATGCATCATTGATCATGCGGTTCGCATTTAATCTCACAATGAAATAGCTAGGTACAGATATGTCTTGAGATTCAACACAAACTGCTGATGCAATGAGGATCTTGTGACTGTCATGAAACCTTGGAATAGATCTAGGGTTAGTTAAATAGTTTAGCCACTTGGAGATTAAACAGTCGTGTAATCTCCAGATAAAGCCAAGGTTAAAGACTGGTTAGAAGCTGAGGATGAGGATAAGTTAAAATGCAGATAAGTTTGAAAAAATTTGACGAGCGGCATAAAGGCTCAAAAGAAAGATGCGCAAGATCTAACCATTAAGGTTTCGCACTTGAATGACACCTGGAAAGATCTTATTTTAAGCCCGGGTAACTTAGGAGGATCTACAAATATGTTTTAAAGATATGTAAAGGCTTGATCTCGACCATCCAATTTGTTTTCCATGCCACTTGTGACCGTTATAAATATAATTTGAATATTTAAATCTTTGACTCAGAGGGTTTCATGGCAATGGACTTAGATATTTGATCTCACAACTATAAATGTTGTGATCTTATCTTATGGATCGATTCTAAACAGTTGTTGAAGACAAGAGGGATACAAATCTTATATGTGGAGATGCATTTATGTCTGAACTTGACAGATAGAGTTTTATAATCAAAGGATAAATGTATATAATAGTGTCTGGTCATTTCTACATTTATGTGAGCTACTTTTAGAGTCGTGCCTTGGGAATTCTCTGACCTCAAGGTATTGCGCTCACATCTATGGATTAGGGAAAATTGATTGCAGATTGGATTTTCATAGATTAAAGAGAGATAGGGTTTCAAATTGACATCATAATTGAATGCTTGCATTGATTGGTTGTAACCCTAACCCTAAATGGTCCAAATCTTGTAGTATTCTTTTTCCTATAAAAGAATATTCAAGACCATTTAGAAAGGGTTGGAGAATTGGGAAAGTAGAAAGCATTAGGCTTATACTTGTTTCTAGTCTAGGATATAGCAGATGTATTTCAGATTGTATTGAGATAGAATATAAATCTTATGATCTTTTGCATATTATTGAACTATGTATTTCCTTGTCATATTGTTGTAGAATCAAGACTTCATCATACTTAATATAAGTATTCTCAGGTTTTAATTCTCACCTTTGTGATATCTCTGTGAGTTGTAAGTTTTTTGGCTTACTGTATAGGTCTTTCTTATACATATGTGTATTCCATAAGTCTTTGATCTTGGATCAAATTAAAATACTTTGGATATTACATTGATTCTATCTGGTTATCTACTAAGGATCTTGTAGTGTGTGATCTAATATATTTATGTTTATGGCTTTGAATCTTTACCAATAGGTTGTTTCAATTGCAGTATTGTATTTAGGAATTTACCCAATGGATAAGGCACTGATCTAAAGAAAGTATTTGTTGTGGAGATATAAGTCTGAGTGGTTTGGCTATGTTCTTTCCCACAAATTTAAAATAAACTCATTACCAAATTTTTTGACATTTATAGTTTTAATTATTATCCCACCCATGGTAATGGAGAGTCAATGAATACTAGGTTGGCATTTATTACTTACTTACCATCTATCTTTTTTTCAAATCCAGAAGTAAAAGGTGTTGTAAAGAATTGATTTTAGTCTAGATCAGGTGTACCCACCTTGGTTTTGTAGATCTAGAAGTGCAGAGGGTGGTCTTGCCCTTTAGTTGGTCCAGTTGTCTTACAGAGATTTCATACTTGGATCTAACCACTCCTAACATTAGACTCAAGGCATATTGGTAGCTTTAAGTAGCATAAACATTTTCAAACACCAACAAGATGGTGACTCCACTGGGTATAGAGAACTAAATGTCCTGCTAAACCTTTCAAGGAATCTCTGGTATTCTACTATTTGTATCATTTGACCCATCTGATCCACAAACAAGATGGTGACTCTATTGGGGAAGAGAAGCAAAAGTGATTAGTAAGTATAAGTTAGTTGTATCCTTATCTTTCTAAGTCAACCCTAGAGTCTCGTTATAGAGTCATGGTTTTTAAAGAGATATTCCTCATAATTATAAGAGTCAGTCTTTTCTACTTATTTGTCATTGCAAAGTGTTTGAAAGTCCTAGTTCTCAAAGTAACACAAATACTATCTCACATGTGGCAAGTGGCGACTCCAAGTTTTCTGATTTGTACCTATGTGCATATTTGAAGAAAGAATAAAAAGAAAAGGAGGACTTGCAGTGAAGAGGAATTAAATGATAGGACTCTTATGACTATGAGCATAGACGAGAGAGGAAACAAGAAGAGACCCTATATTGAGGGTGTGTTGTAAGTTGTTGATTAAAATATTTCCTCTATAAAGAGTTGGCGGATCTACCAAGTTTTTAAGGTGATTTGGAGGTGACTTCAAATAAAATAGTATGCAGCAGCTTTATCATATTCAAGGTATTTTATTTTCATTAGGGAAATTCTTTTATTCCATAAAAATCATTTATACAGTTTTCCCTATTAAGTGGTCAGCACTAATTAAGAGGGAAGAGAGAGGAAATTTTTAATCGTCCTACCTACTAAGATGTTATAACTATATAGAGGTAGGTTGTGTGGGGCTTTAAATTTTGAAGTTATCCCTGGATATCCAAATATTTTTCTATCAGCAATCAGGGATTGCTTTCCTAAGTTCACTAGCTTGGGTGAACAATCAGCTGAGGAGCATATAGACAAGTTTTTTTATGTAATGGAAGACCATAACATCACACATGAGGATGTATTGATGAGAATTTTTGTTATATCTCTAATTGAGGGTACTACAGATTGGTTCACAGAGTTACCTCATGGTTCAATTGGGTCTATGGCTGCACTGGAAGGTTGTTTTATTGATAAATATGGTGACATGGAGGACAGTGTTTCTTCTGCTACATCTAGGTCTGAGGAGCCTATGCCAGGTCCTAATGATGAAGATGATCTTGAGGAGGAATGGGGATTGGAAGAACAAGTCATTTTTGAACTGCAGCAAAGAATAAAAATAAAGGTAGGAGAATCTTCACTTCTTTTTTACAAGAGATTCTCTGCTAAAATAAGGAAGTTTGATATTCCTTTCTATCCTTAGGAGGAAACTTGGGTTCATGTGTTTATAGCACTATGTGATCCTGATTCAACTAGTTGGCCAACTTCCTTTAAAACAAAACTTTTTAAATTCACTAGGAAGTGGATAGAATCAATTCAAAGTCTAAATCTGATGGTAACCATAATCATGTTGATAATGAAGACAGTGAACATCAAGATTTTGAAGATGAACTTATAGTTGACAGTGTTCCTTCTGAGACTATAGTTGTATCTTATCAACATAATGATGCAGGTGTCTAATCTCAGCCTGAGGAAAACATATGCAATGAACAAGAGTATCATTCTAATGAAGAGGTAAGTTGTGATATTTCTTTTGATAACAGTGACATCAATCCTGAAATTTCAAACCAAGATGTTGATATTAAAGATCCTAAATTTGAGGTTTCACATGAGGTTATGCCTATTAATAATGTTATTGAGAATGAGGAAAACCAAGATGATAGAGATGTGTCTAGTACAGATGCTATTTCTTCTAATCATGAAATTAATGATCCTTCTCAATGTGAGATAGAAGATGTGTATAGTCAACAAGATTATACCGATTAGATAAATGAAGATGTTGATTGTGAGTGTGTATCAAAGATAAGTGTAAATGAGGAAAGTGGTTCACTTCATAGTGAACTTGTCTCAGATTTTTTTTCTCATGAATATCTAAGATCTTCAAGGAAAAATAACTCTGAATCCCTACACCCGACACACATTCAGATTGACAAGGAATGTATATCAAATGGTCAGAGTTACGATACATGTATTTCTGATTTTCCTTGTACTTCTGTCTCACTAGGATACAACCAGATTGAATGTGATTCTCTAGATGATGAGTGCATCAATATTTGTTCAGATTCAAAAGATGAAGAGACTCCTGATATGATGTTGAGTACTGACTAGGATGGTTGTGTTGATTATGAATCTCTTTCAGATTCTAGGTTATTATTTGAACCATTGAAAGATGATCTCTCAATTACTCAACATATGCAATTGCATCATGAATATTTTTATATGTATTCTCCCTCCACCAAACAGGATAGTTTTTTGTATAAATATGATAATCTACCAGTAAATTCGTTAGAGAATTCTGATATGGACATACAAACCACTGAAAAGGTCAAGAATGATAGTTCTTTTGAAGAGAAGAATATGGATCATTACATGGAGTTTCCATGTTTTGATACTAATGATGTTGAATCTTGTTCTTTTTCTATTCCTGATTTGTCTCCTCTTACAAAAGGTAAAAGTGATTTGCAGATGATCTCTGATGTTTATGATTAGCCTACTTCTCATGTTTCTCCAATGTTTGTCTCTTATCCTCTGGAGAATGGGCTATATCATGTTTCAAGTGATGAGTGTCCTCAATTTTTTCATGAGGTTCAATATGATGATTACTCCATTGACATGCAACCTATTGATATGAATAGATCAAATGATGATGACTCCAGCTACATGGCAGAGTATGACTACTTTTCTCAGCTGGATGGTGTTTCTCCCAGATATGGAAGTGCATTAGGCATTATTGATTATTGCATTGGATCTCAATTTTTTCTAATTGATGAATATGCTAATTCTCTTTCTAGCTCTAATGATGAATATGCTAATCTTTTTTCTAATGAGCGAATGGTATTTGATAATGGATCATATCATACACATGAAAGAAAATGATTCAAATTATTTCTAGACCAGGGAGCAGAAAATGTTGTCTATGATAGGGGAAAACTAGATCAAAAATTTTGTGATGGTGTCAGGCCATCAGAGTTGGTTTGATCTTTTTTAGATCAGAAAATAAGTGGCAGAGCTGAGTTCTTTTTCTGTTACAAGTCTGTACACATTTTATTTATGTGATTTCTTATCTTAGGTTAGTTTCCTGCTTTGTCTAGTGGTCTTCTTCTCCTAGAAATACTGAATCCTTGTCATGCCTGCAAGAGGCAAGCATCCCCAGACGGGGCCACTTTTAGCACTTGCAAAATTTTCCATGGTTCCAAGCTCTTTCCCCTTGTCTCTGCAATTATTTCTAGCATCTGGCTAAAACCCTAAGTCTTATTGTATCAAAACTGACTAAAACCCTAAACCCTTCAAGGCATGTTCTAATTTCATGTTACTTTTTAAGCCACTTAAGTCCCATAAAATCCCATGTGCACTTTATCATTTTTTAATTCTATCTCTTAGTCTCGTAACCAAGATCGAATATTTCTTTCCTTCTAGAAACTTGGTGTGATCTTGTATCTCTTAATCTCATGATGAAATGAAATATGCTCTTTTCTCTTAGAGATTTTGTGCAGGCCATAGATCTTTTTTTGATCATGTGGTTCACGTTATGTCGCAAGATTAAAAAAAACTAAGTCAGCTATTCCTTTGGGAGATTTAGCGCATGTCATCGATGCAGTTTTGATCCAAGGGTGTCTATGTGATCTCGCAATATAAATTGAAAGTACATAAAGATTCAGAGACTTAGCACAGGCCATTGATCATGTTTTAATCTTTTAGTTGGCACATAATCTGTTGACAAACTCAAGGGTTAAAGAATCATTCAGATACTTGGAGATTCCTTCAGTCATACAATCTCCAGATAGACCTTTGGTCAAGCATGGTTAAGTTCTGAGCTAAGTTGATTTGCATAGATATAATCTATACTATTGATTAAATAAAGGATCTTATGGTTCTTCTGTAATCTTGAAATAAACTCTGGAGTTAGCTTTTCATCCAGTGATTTAGATTTTCCTTTAGTTGTTGAATCTCGAGATAGACTACAGTTAATAACCTAAGTCAAGTTAGTCAAGCATGGGTTGTCTGAGATCAAATCTAAATCATCAATCTAATGTTGATCTTAGGGCTGGACTTTGATCTTGCAAAGAAATAAGAAAGTACAAAATAATTTAGAGATTAAGCGCAAGGCATAGATCTTGATTTGATCATGTGGTGTGCACGTAATCTCATAAGTAACTTAGGGTAAAGTCAAATATTTTGCTACTTCAAGTTTCTTTAGTAACATGATCTCCAAGTGACTTAAGGTTAAGTTATGGTAAAAGGTGAGTCAGGTTTCCAGAGATTCAACATGATGTTTCCATGTGTTTCCAAGGATAGTTGAATCTAAGGGCTTGTGCTAGATCTATGAACAAACTCTGAGGTTAAGAAAAGTTCTCACGACTTGGATATCTCTTCAGGCATGTAATCTTGTAATGTAATCATGGTCAAGGCAAGGTTATTTTCCTACTTGATCACTAAATCTCTGAATGCACATGGGGTTAACTTAATCTCTTGAGATTAAGCGAGAACCATTGATGCAGCGTTGATAGTGTGGTTTGCATTTAATCTCACAATGAAATGGTCAGGTACAGATATGTCTTGAGATTCAGCATAGACCATCGATGCAATGAAGATCTTGTGGCTATCATGAAATCTTGGAATAGATCCAGGGTTAGTTGAATATTTCAGCAACTTAAAGATTACAGAGTCACTCATTCTCAAGATAAAGCCAAGGTTAAAGACTGGTTAGAAGCTGAGGATGAGAATAAGTTAAAATGCAGACAAGTTTGAAAAAAAATGAAGACCGACGTAAAGGCTCAAAAGGAAGGTGTGCAAGATCTAACCATTAAGTCTTCATTCTTGAATGACACCTGGGAAGATCTGATTTTAAGCTCAGGTAACTTAGGAGGATATATAGATATGTTTCAAAGATATGCAGATGCTTGATCTTGACCATCCAATTTGTTCTCTACGCCACCTATGACCGTTATAACTATAATTTGAATATTTAAATATTTTACTCAGAGGGTTTCATGACACTGGACTCAGATATTTGATCTCATAGCTATAAATGTTACGTTTTGATCTTATGGATCGATTCTAAACAATTGTTGAATACTAGAGGGATACAAATCTGATATGTGGAGATAAATTTATGTCTGAACTTGATAGATAGAGTTTTATAATTAAAGGATAAATTTATACAGAGGTGCCTGGTCATTTCTACATTTATGTGAGCTACTTTCAGATTCATTCCTTGGGAATTCTCCGACCTCAAGGTATTGCACTCACATCTATGGATTAGGGAAAATTGATTGCAAATTGGATTTGCATAGATTAAAGAGAGATGGGGTTTCAACCTGAAATCATAATTGAACACTTGCATTGATTGGTTGTAACCCTAACCCTAAATGGTTTGAAGCTTGTAGAATTATTGTTCCTATAAAAGAATGTTCAAGACCATTTAGAAAGGGTTTTAGAATTGGGAAAGTAGAAAGCATTAGGCTTATACTTGTTTCTAGTATAGGATATAGGAGATGTATTTCAGATTGTATTGAGATAGAATAGAAATATTATGATCTTTTTCATATTATTGAACTGTGTATTTCCTTGTCATATTGTTGTAGAAGCAAGACTTCATCATACTTAATATAAGTATTCTTTGATTTTAAGTCTCTCCTTTGTGATATCTCTGTGAGTTGTAAGTTTTTTGGCTTACTGTATAATTATTTCTTATACACATGTATATTCCATAAGTCTTTGATCTTGGATCAAATTAAAATGCTTTGGATATTACATTGATTATATATGGCTATCTACTAAGGATCTTGTAGTGTGTGATCTGAGATATTTATTTTTACTGCTTTGAATATTTACCAATAGCTTTTTTAAGTTGTAGTATTGTATTTAGGAATTTAGCCAATGGATAAGGCACTAATCTAAATCAATTATTTTTTGTGGAGATATAATTCTAAGTGGTTTGGCTATGTTCTATCCCATAAATTTAAATCAAACTCATTACCAAAGATCTTTACATTTACACTTGTTCTTCTTATCCCACCCATGGTAGTGGATAGTCAATGAATGTTAGGTTGGCATTTAGTACTTACTTACCATCTATCTATTGTTCAAATACAGAAGTAAAATGTTTTGTAAAGAATTGGGTTTAGTCTAGATTAGGTGGACCGGCCTTGGTTTTGCAAAGATAGAAGTGCAAAGGGAAGTCTTGTCCCTATAGTTGGTCCAGTTGTCTTGCAGAGCTTTCATACTTAGAGCTAACCACTCCTAACATCAGTCTCGAGGCATATTGGTAGCTTTAAGTAGCATAAACATTTTTAAACACCAACACATTGAATCACATTGTGTATAGATCTGATTCACTTTTTGAAACCTTCATTCATATATATGTAAAGGCTTTCCAAAGAGAGCTCAAGTAATTTCATGAATAACCATTACAATCATCAGAGAAAAAATTATGAATCTAATCATAGTTGTTGTGAACTTTAAAATCACCTAAAAATTCCCATCATGATGTCTAGAATATCATTTTTCTCACTACTCATTTTATTTTTTAGACTCGTCATAGTTTGAATATCATAGTGTTGAGATCATCCCTACTCACCTCCATCTCATGAGCATATTCAGTGATAACCATATTCTTCTCATAAAATCCATTTTTAGTAAGGATGGGTGCAACTAATTGATCAACCTCAAGGTATTTTTATTCATTACAAAAACTACATTTTATCTCACATGTATTATGTTGACATGTATCATATTTAGTATTATAATCATATACAAGATCAAAAAAATTGTAGAAATATGATATGTCAATTTCATCATCACTTTGATCTTCTTCACAAAATGAAATAATATTTTCATCCTTCAAATATTCTATATCCTCATATAATAGATTTTTTAAATGATAAGAACTACATTCAACCACTCCATTGAAAAAAACTACCTGATTATCAGCTATTTCTTCATCATAAAAGAGATTTGAAAAATATATAAATTATTCTCAAACTCACTTGGAGAATATTTTAACTAATCTTCCTCTATTGTCTCTTCATACATTATAGTTAAACAACCTTTGAAAACATTCTCAACTATACATATCATTTCTACATACTAATTGTACTCCTCTTCTTCGTGATCCATGGTTCCCAAGCTTTCCAAAGGCAAGGGTTTTACAAATGATATAAATTAAGTACACAATAACTACTAAAATGAATAACCTAAAACATAATCAATAAAATGTACAATCAAGAGAAAGGAAAACAAATAAATGCAAACCCCACGATGCTTGAAGCTTCTATTGTTTCTCTCTACTCCTTCTGAAACATTGTTCTTGATGCTCAGTATTGGCAGGGCAGTGTCTATGACTTGAGAAGTGTCGAGAATTTTCTAATTGAAATGAGTGTGTGATCGCAAGATGGCTTGAATGCTAGAACCAAACTGACATAGTAATGGAGCACAAGAGCTTGAAATCTTGGACCCTTCAAATGGTTATGAAGGGTTTATTATATAAGAATTGGTGATGATATGAACAGTTGAGATCAATCCTAGAGATAGGAAGATGAATGGTTGAGATTAAAAGGAACTGGAGAAGCCATCAGTAAACTCCACCTCTTCAATTTGTAAAGAGGAGATAGAGTTTGGTTGACTGAAGAGCTAATTGTGAGTTACCTTTTTGAACTAAAGAGGTGGGTGAAGTTACCCATGT
>MU223635.1:2623113-2680752 GCA_018584345.1 Thuja plicata | reverse complement strand
CTTCAATTTGTAAAGAGGAGACAGAGTTTGGTTGACTGAAGAGCTAATTGTGAGTTACCTTTTTGAATTGAAGAGGTGGGTGAAGTTACCCATGTGGACTGGAGAGGTGGGTGAAGTTACCCATGTGATCTGATTGGACTTATCTCTTTGAAGATAAATGAATATTTAATTCATTTATTTAAATAAAGTTTTCAACATGTGAGATAATTGAATTTTTTTTTATTTAGAATTGCTTTATTGAATGAAATTAAATTAATTTAATTGAAATTAATTTAATTGGAAGAATTTAATTAGCAAGTTTAAATATTTTTATTTAAACTATAGGAAATTGAATTTAATTAATTAGTTAATGGTAATTAATCAATTACGGTTAGTTAATTAAATAAAATTAATTATTTAATTAATTTTGGGAATTTGATTAGATGATTTGGGGAATGAATTTAGAGGAAAAGAGATGATTAATTAATGATTAAAAAACCATTAATTAATAGATGAAAATTAGTGTTTTTAATGTAAAGTCGCAAGCTTGTCCATTTTTGGGTGTCTACACTAATCATAATAAATATCCTCTCTTGTATTAGGCTCTATCTCTTATTGAAGTGCATTCACTTCATTAATTTGCATTATGTCGTCATCTTGAGTGACATGGGAATACTCTTACCATTCAAATACATATGTGGAAACAATATGAGGGGATTAAAAACTCTCACTCACATAATTAGTTAAACTTTTAGCATCACCTCCATATTCAGAAGCTACAAGTGATTCCATTTTAGATAGACTTTGATGGAAATTAGGGAAAAAAACACCTTGAAATGAGTCACCAAGTGAAAGTAGACAGGAAGAATAATAAGCATTGGATTAACTTTTTATTAAAACCATCTCAAAAGTGGGTTATTTTTGTCCTAATCTTGATGATATCTTGTATGGATAATGGGTTTCTATATGTCCATACTAACTGCAAGAAAACCATCCATGGCCTTGAAAACTAGGTCCTATAGAGGGTGCACTCGAATGATGGGAGATATCCCTATTTATACTCTAGGGAACACTCTAAATATGTCATCCATGATCCTAGTATTGGTATTTATGGTACTAATTTCTCCCTTTTTTTGTTGGGGTTCTACTACTATAATGAATCTATCAACTATGAGATGACCTTATATGTCCCTATTATTGCTATCTTGACCTATCGATACTGATAGAATTGTAGATCCAATACTATAGAGATTTCCCCATATAGAGAGAGATAGGGGACCTCAATGAACCCCTTCTTATATTACATAGATAGAGGGGGTTGATCATCATCCATTAGTTAGTATGTAAGGTCAGGTCAGGTCATCTATTATAGTAGTCATGATACGAGACTATAATTCATCACATCATTCATATCATGTATATAATATATGTATTATTATCGTGGGGGTGGGAGGCCATTAAAACCGTAGATCCAATAGGTTACGACTATGTACCCCATGCACCAGATTAAGTAGAGGGTGTACTGCTAACCTATTCTCCCATCTTCCTACCAATTTCTCTAGAAATATTATCCTCAACCAATATTTTGTTCTCTACTTTGATCTCCATGGTCGTTGGTTGATTGATATAACTAAACATCACCAACATCATTTTAAAAATTAAACCAAACCAAAGAAAAGACTTTTAGGACCATTTCACATTTCTTGGCTGACAAAAAACTAGCATTATGTACATAAATAAAGCCGCTAAGTTCAATACCAACTATAATAGTAGTTTCATGAAATCATGGATCTTACCTGCGAGCCCTCACTTCAATGGTAAGGAAATCTTCCAGCCTCCCTTTTTATTTTGTGCCCTCCGTGGTATTTGACTACTGCACATAAGACTATGGGGAAACTAAATATTAAGTATTGATGTCCTACTTGCGGAATAACAAAATGTGTTATGTGTTCTGTGTGCCCTACTTGCAAAATAACAAAATGTGTTCTGCATTTTGTGTTTTGTGTGTCCTACTTTCAGAAAAAACAAAATGAAGTAAAATCAAACCTTCTTTTTTTTAATTTATATGCTCGTGTTGGTTGTAAGTATGACGACATGTCATGGTTTTTGTAATTTCGACAAACACGGGAATGGGTTAAGAAAATCAAAATTTTCCTTCTATAAATCGACCAAGCAAAACCATTTTAATGCTTGGTGGGAAATGTTGGTCGATTTTGTGGGTCAAATGTACTAGTGGTGGCATGGTCCTATCCAAAAAACTTCTCAAAGAAGGATACTTCTGGCCCATAATGGAATATGATGCCTGTGAATTTATCAAGAAATGCTACCCTGCCAACAACATGCCAATCTGACTCATGCTCTTGCGCAAGATCTGCATCCCATTGCACCTGCATGGCCATTCTCTTGTTTGGGTTTCAACCTAGTTGGTAAGATTACCCCTTATCCTCTGAAGAATACAAGTACATCATCACAGTAACTGAATACTTCATAAAGTGGGTTGAAGAAATTCCGCTCACCCTTACTACAGGTTTCCAAATATCCAAGTTCATCATCTACCATAGTGTCTTCTGCTTTAGCATCCCTTCCACCATCTTCACAGATCATGGTATGCCATTTGAAAAATAACATGTAGTAGATTTATGCAAATGCCTCCATATCCACCATCACTTCTCTAATCCGTATTTCCCCAAAGGTAAAAACCAAGCTGAGGCAACCAATAAAACCCTCCTTAAGATCCTCAAGAAAGTTGTCAATGATACTGGTCGAGACTAGCACCTCCAAATTAATCTCACCCTCTGGGCATATCACATTCCCATAGAAACCACTCCATATTCACTTGTCTATGGTGTTGAATCCATCTTACCAATCAAGGTACAACTACCATCATTGTGTGTATCACTCAAGAACATGTACAGATGAAGACTACCATGTGGCACGAGTCACACAACTAGACCTGTTAGATGAAAAATTCCAACAAGAATATGACAACCTATTTTTTTATCAAAACCAACTCAACAGAAGCTACAACAAGAAAATTCACCCATTGCAATTTTAGGTAGGGGATCTAGTCCTCAAAGAAAATCAAAAGGTAGGCGCAGATTGAGAAAAGAAAGGCAATTTTGAGGTCAACTGGTTAGGGCCTTATAGCGTCACAACATGCTTTGGATCTGGGGCATATCAACTCTCTACTCCTGAAGGAGAACCCCTAAATGATCTCATCAACATCATTCATCTCAAGTGCTTATATGCTTGAAGATTGGCAGTATATCCCAGTCATCTAAAAAATCCATTAAAAGTATAAAATATCCTGAAAAAATTATTGTCTTGGTGAAAACTTGGTAAATAGACGCCTAGATAAAATAAATAAATAATAAATAATAAAAAAATAAAGCAAAAAAGATTAAAGAGAAATAAATCATGCAACGATGGAAAATTGGCAATTAGGTGCCTTGGACAAGTATGTGTGGTTAAAACCTGGTAAATAAGTGTCACACATAATGGACCGTGAAATTATCTATCAAAATATCATCTCAATCCATCTCATCCATCCACCAAAGATCCAACCACCATTGCCGAGCCCATGTTCCCTAGGTATTCCACCCATCGCACGCATCAATTACAAGATGTGTCTCATCCCATCCTTTGAGATTTTGTATATATCACTTGTATATAACCACCTGGGTCCAATCCTATCAAGTTGTACCTTCATGTTTTATCACATTATCTCGAGCTTCCCTACATTGACTCCCCCGAGATCACTTCATTTTCCCAATCCTTTCATAGTTTGTACATTAAGTTTGTGGTTAGAGTGACACACAAAAATATGAGTTCATTTTCCTACATCGCATTGCGTGCAGTTGACCTCACCAGGTCATCTCATCACCCCAAATACATCACGCATTAGGAACATTCAATTCATTGGTTACATTTTATTCATTGTGCATCTTTGCATTAATTATCTCATTCATTAAATTGCATTTATCCATCTTGCATTCATACACATTTCATCTACATTCAATTCATTAATTGCATTTTATTCATTTTAGTCCATTTAAGTGCATTTCATTTCATCTTTGCATTAATTCATTCACTATTTTTCATCATCATGTTGGAAATACAATAATGGGAAAGCAAGATACTGAGAGGGGGTGAATCAGATCTTCAAAATTAAACACTTAAAATAAAATTGATCCAAATTCATACATATATGAATCTAACGTAATCTCAGATAGCATCCACACAATGAAATAAGTAACACATAACACAATAACTTGGTAACCCAGAAACCCAAATAGGTAAAACTGGGGTGGGGATGACACCCACAAAATTCTCCACTATTGCAGTAATAAAGTGTACCTGTTAAGGTTACAAATGTTTGATTACAAAATGTAATCTACCCTGTGAAAGGTCTGCTCTATTAAGAGCTTAAGATCATTACAATCTACCCTATTAAAGCATTTGTAACTTACAATGAAGTAAGCACTCTGTTAGGAGATAAAGAAAGGTCTGCTAGAACCACTCTATTAAGATATTTTCACCTGATAGAATGATTAGAATGTCTCAAGTATTGATCCTTCGTTATGCACTTTGATGCTGATGACAGATCTCCTCTTTCCAATACTTTCTATGATCTCATAATCTAATATATCTTTACTCTGTTGTTCACTGTGTTCTTTCTCTGCTTGATCTCTGCTTCTTAACAAAATAACCCTCTATGCATTTCACTTCAAAAATGCAGTCATCACACACCATACACGCTTACAAAGTAGGGTTTAGAAGCAATATAATATACTTGTTCAAATCTGATAGCGAGATCTAGATCAATGATCAAGATCTAATATCCATACCTTGATGGTAAAACAATTAATCCTTACAATGAGTCATGCATAGGATAAAACAATTAAATGCATAACTAACTTCGTATAAGATTATTAAATGCATACATAAGTCGGCCCAAAATGCTTATATAAGTCGGCCAGATAACTTATCCTTGAGGTTTTTATCATACCAGACATGTATACAAAAACTATTCTGCTTAGCACTTGACTGTCTATCGCTTGGCACTTAACATCCCTATATCCTTCTCGGCTCAGAAATGTAACTCGGCTCGGCAATGTAACTAGGCAAACTGAAAAACTACTCGGCAATGTTGCTCAGCCTTGCATAGTTTTAACTCAGCCATAGTGATAGCCAACTAAAACTTCCTAGATGAATGACTAAGTGTGACCAATCATCAATAGATCTTAGAGATTAAGAATCTCCCCTTTGATATTAGTGGCAAAAACACTTATCATTACTTCCATTCATTTCATCAAAATATTGCCTAAGTATACAAAGTACTCCCCCTAGGAATATACTCAGAAATAATATACAAGTTTACATGCCTCCAAAATTATATACAAGTGTACCTGTACTATACTGATGTATCATTTTGTATCCTTTCAGACTTCCTTACTGATTTCCTTACTAACTTCCCCCTTGTTTTTGTCACTGATTGCTAGTGGGGTTAAGTTGTACTTATCTAGAAATTGTTTATGAAGCTGCAAGGTGGATTCAAATGTAGTATCCCAGCTTTCCTTTGCAACCTTCATAACTTCCAATTTGATTTCTAGCTCAGCAGCTAGACTCACTAAACTCTTTGCAGTCGATAGATTTTCACTTCTCTATGATAACTCCTTTTCTTTTGAGAGTTCCTTCTGTATTACCTCCAAGTGAGGCAATAGGCTTGTCTAAATAATTATCAGTTTGGCCCTTATTCGACCATCTTCAGCCATAAGCTTGGCTATTCTTATTTGTTCATTTATCAACTTATTAAAATGTAAAGAACTAGATGTAGTATCTTTACCCAAAGTAGTACCAGTTGATCTCAAATCTAACTGTAGCTTCTCAACAAGCTGTAGATTATCCTTTGTGAAAAATTCAACATCACATAATTTCCTATACAAAGAATAAACATTGGTTGTAACTTTCTCTAAAGTTTCTACAAGAATAGAAAGTTCAACGTATTTCGTGGCAATCTCTTCTGAGATCTTCTCTAGAACTTTGCTCTCAAATCTTCTCCTGGACCATTGTAGAAGCTTCTCATTGCTGTCTATGTCCTCATTAGTTACCTTCTGTACAATGTTAACTAGCTGATCTATGATTGGAGCTTGAGGTGTTTCATCCTCTAAGTCAAAAGCCTTTGTAAATATGTTTTTGATGTCATGCAACACCTGCTTTTGTTTTTGTTCTATCTTCATCTCTTCCTGTCTCTTCTTCCTCTTAAGTAATTCTTGAAGAGTGCCTATCTGTTCAAAAGATAACTCATTGGAATCCCACTGTGGAATCACAATGACTTCATCTAATGTTACATCTAAAATCTAAGACTTCTTCAATATTTTCTTCTTCTTCAATTCTAGAGAACTTATGCTCGGCAGCATAATATATTTCCCTTTGACAGTGTCAATATTTATTGCCTCCTTTAATTCTATCGATATTGTTTGTGGGTCTGGCATATTCCCAGTTTTAGGACCTATAGGAGTGGATGATGCAGAGTGTGGTAGATCAACCAACACTTGCATTGCCTCTTCTTCTTTAGGCTCACCAACAGTATCCTTCATCCCTACTCCACTATCTAAAACTATTTTCACAACCTCTAAAATAGGTGGATTCTATGAAGTTACCTCTTTTTCATTTGTTTGTTGTTTCTCTTCACCTTTCTGATCATTACCAACTTCAATTATCTCATCAGATACTATGGTCTTTCCTTCTTCTGTATCAGTTGCCTTAATAGGCCAGTCAGTGTCTTTACCACTCAGCATCTCTTGTTCCTTAGCATTCAAATTGCTTGGATCATCAACTATATAATCCATAGGACTGTCTGCAGTCAGATCAAAAGAGTTTTTTGCATCTAATGCATCTTTGGTCTTGTCTTGTTCAATGGAAATGTGACCTTGTGTTACTTGTGGTTTAGGGGTAGTCTTGACTTCAACTTCTTTTGTCTTTTGCTCGGATGTCCCCTCACCAGATTTCTTATCTTTTGGAATGAGCAGACCAAAGAGCTCTTTCCAAATCCTTGTGCTCTATTGTACTACAACTTCAATGTCATTTTTTAGTGTAGCATAGCCTCTGATTTTAGGAATAAACATACTCTTGTACTCCTCAATAAATTTGAATCTTTGTTTTGAGGTGAGCTCAGGTATTACCTGGGCTAGTGTTCCTTCCCTGATCTGTCTTTTTGCAGATAGTGAAAATTCCCATTTGCTTGACATAAAATCATAAATTTCATCTGGCACATGATTTCCTATCTCTGTAGGAGTTAATTGAAAAGTACTCATCATGTCCAAGAGTGCTTCCTGTACTTTGTGCCTATCTTCATTTTTCAACTTTTCATACTTAATGAACTTGAATGTTGCTAACCCTACTGAATTCCTCAAAGTGTCGCATACCTCATCAATGCTTGCTAGCTTCTTGAATTAAGCTGTAGGTATGTTTTTGGGTTCATCAGTTTCTATCTTCTCCTCATCACTATCTGTTCCCAAATTTAGTCTCCTTCTTGGTCTTTTTGCTGGCTTACTCGGCGCAGTCTTAGGAGCAACCTTTTCTTTCTTTCCAAAACTTCTTTCTGCAACTTTTCTCTTGCCATACACTTTAGGTTGTAATTCTACTGGGGAAGTAATAGTAGATGCTCTAGTCCTCAAATGATTAGCTATAGGAGGTGTAATCTTAGGTTTGGCTTTGCTCTTCTTGGTTACTATAATAATTGATGGTTTCTTGCCCTTATCTTTCTTAGTAACCTCTTCTGATGCACTTACTTCCTCCTCTGTAGAAATATCCTCACCTTGTCTAGTGGTTAGGCCTAAAGGTGCATCCTCAGGTTCTTCATCACTACCTAAGCCAACTATTTTCTTGAGATTTTTCACAATCTTCTTTCTTTTACTCTCCATAGTTCCTTCATTCAAACTTCTAGAAATTTTAGCCTTAGCTTCATCAAAATTTCCAAATCTCTCTGTTGTAGTATCAATTGCCTCGGCTAGGAGTGCAATGATGACTGTTGATGCTTCATCAACATTGATTTCATATAGAAAAGGTTCTAGAAGCATGTTATCCTAGGAGTCACTGCCTTGATATAAGTATTATCTGTATCAACTAGAAAATAGATTTCTTCATAGTGGTTCTCCACTAGTGACTTAGGAATCCTAGTCCTTAATCTCATTCTCTTCTTGAATTCTACAAAATATCTCCCCATAATGCTATTGAAATTTCTTCCTAGTTTCTCTATACATTCACTAATCTGAACTGTTATGGGCCTATCCTTTTTCCAAACAATATTTCCCAGTGTAGGAAATGTATCCTGAATGTAGAAAAATATATAGACTAGTAAAGAACCAAAATTACATGATGATCTTTTAGCCTTTCTGATTGATGTTAGGTTCTCAGCTAGTTGTGTCTACTGTAGCTTGGAAAGATCATATGTGTGACTCTTCTTCACAATTTTCCATGCCTGATCAACTGCTGTACAAGGAACACTATCCAATCTACTGGACTGACAAAACTTATGTGCTATAACCCTTTCTCCAAATTCAAGTTCTAGGTCATTAATTGTAGAGATAGTCATACCTCTGTTATTCCATACTACTCTAGTGTTCAATGTAATTTCTTCTTTGTTGTTATCCCTCATGGTCCATTTTCCATTTACTACAGGATATCCAGTCACTCGATGAATCATGCTTTTGGTGATCTTGACTAGTCCATTATCTAACCACATACACATGTCATAAACTTGGCTAAGGATAAATTTTATCCATTCATCTTTGAAACCTTGGGGAAAATCTAGGGCACGAGTTAACCCTTTGTCAGCTAGATGTTTGAATTCTGCCTTCAGACTCCATTGTCACACAATTTATTGTAGGATTTCCTCAATTCACTATCTCCTACTTCACCAATCTTAACCATATAACATGATCAAACATCATGAATCATGAGTACCTTGGGTGGAATGGATGAGAGGGATCTTGTTAAATCACTTTGAATCACACTTTTAGGAACGGCTTGAAAGTTGAGCGGTTCACATTCATCACTTTCTATCAACTGAATTTTCTGTAGTTCTTCCTCCATACTCTTAGCTGGTGCGGAAGAACTTGCAGCCATAATTTGAAATTAGGGTTCAAAGGATGTAAAATAGAGTACCTCGGCAAGTATCTCTTCACACTGTTCATTGTTCACCTTAGGATTTCCAATGGCATGCTGGTAAAAATCTTTGTAGCTAACTTTGTTAAGATCAATTCTGCAAATTACTTCAATCGCTCTGTTAACTAGTAAAAATAGCAAGGTAAAAATGAGATGTCAACTATTCGCCCTTTATAAGCTTCAAAATGTCAATGTAGGTGAGCATTGAATGTTCTACCCATTGAGTTAGTGCAAGCCATCTGTCCTCGGCTTTAACACAACTTGCATCCCACTCGGCTCACTACACTCGGCCTTCACAAAATTTCACTCGACCAAAAAAACTCAGCACTCACTAAAGAACTTGGCTTTAGTTTCCATGGCTAGTACTCGGAACCTATTAGTGTAATTTTATCATCTCAGCATTTGTCTTCAATAATATGTCCTGGTGCATCTTAGCATATGCAAATATGGGCTTTTGTACATTTCATGTTAGGAACTGATGTAAGATAAGAATTTTAAATACAGTTCCTTACATACCTCTTTCTCTTAGTTGGAGATGATGTGATCACCTCATCCATTGGATTGGGTGACCTTGGCTTCATTAGCTTCACTGCTGCATGGTTCAGACTTCTTAACCCATGTGTTGTTCATCTATTCCCTTATTTTCTCAATATTAGGAGCAGGTACTCTTGTCTTGCAATCTTTCCTTGTATGACCAATTTTTAGACAACTATGACAAACTAGGCTTCCATTCATCAAACTTTTAGACTTACCTCTAAAATGTGTCCTTATACAGTTTTCTAGAACATGTCCATACTCACCACAGTAATGACAACTATGCCATGTATTGTAATCCCAATTGTGAGCATTTCATTTTCTTGGTGATTTCTCTTGTACCTTTGATGTCCACTATTGTTTACCTTTAGATCTACAATCGTGTGCTCTATGACCATATTTGTGAAAGTTATATCAATTTCCATTGAGTCTAGGTGTTTTTCTTGCCTTTGTCTTGCATTCATGTGGTTGATGTCCAAACTTATTACAGTTAAAACAGTAACCATTAAAGTTAGTTTTTGGATTGGACTTACCATTCTTGCTTTGGAAAATGTTTGCCGTATGACCTGGTTTCCCACAGTGATGGCAAACAGGTTTGTTGTTTCTCAGCTTTGCATGCCTTCTTTCACCTATCTTAGATGATTCTCCATCTTCAGTGGTTGTATGTTGTCCAGTGTGACCTAATCTAGAAGAATCTTTAGCTCTTCTTAATGCTTCCACCAGTTGTTCAAAGTAGCTCATAGCAGCACTTGGATCATTCACTCTGTTATTAATATCTTTCTCAAATCTCAATTCATCTTTCAATTGACTGTTCTCAGATCTAAGATTAACAATCTCCAAGTCTTTCATGTTGATCTCCTGATTTGCAAGTAGTAGTTTATTTGCCATGTCCGCTTGATTGACTATCATTGTTTGCAGATCATGTGTTCTTTCATCAAGTCTGGTAGTCATCATTCTCTTGTCTTCTTCTTCCATAGCCTTTTTCATCTTCGGCTTTCTTTTTCTATTCAACAACTTCACACATTCTTATTGATTGGGCTTCTTGTTCCTTTTTCAATTTTTTGACTTCTTCACATAGTGCACTGTTCTTTTCCAGTAAATCTTCTATTACTACATCGCTCTCACTAGAATCTCCATTCTAAAATAGATTTGTAGTTTCCTCTTCCTGATAATGAGTTTCATTCATCTTCTTGGCTAGATCTTTCCTTGCAGCCAAGGACTTTTTAATTCTTGTCTTGCAGATTCAAGTTGTTGTAGTGCTAGCTGAATATCAATCTTTTGATTCTCAATGACTTTACCCATCTTGTAGATCTCCATCTCAAGATCTATATTCTCAAGCTGATTATGACCTTTTTAGAGAACTAAGCTCTGATACCAATTGTTGGAAATACAATAATGGGAAAGAAAGATACTGAGAGGGGGGGTGAATCAGATCTTCAAAATTAAACACTTAAAATAAACTTGATCCACATTCATACATATATGAATCTAATGTAATCTCAAATAGCATCCACACAATGAAATAATTAACACATAACACAATAAATTGGTAACCCAGAAACCCAAATAGGTAAAACTGGGGTGGGGATGACACCCACAAAATTCTCCACTACTGTAGTAATAAAGTGTACTTGTTAAGGTTACAAATGTTTGATTATAAAATGTAATCTACCCTGTGAAAGGTCTGCTCTATTAAGAGCTTAAGATCATTACAATCCACCCTATTAAAGGATTTGTAACTTACAATGAAGTAAGCACTTTGTTAGGAGATAAAGAAAGGTCTGCTAGAACCACTCTATTAAGAGATTTTTACCTGATACAATGATTAGAATGTCTCAAGTATTGATCCTTTGTTATGCACTCTGATGCTGATGATGGATCTCCTCTTTCCAATACTTTCTATGATCTCATAATCTAATATATCTTTACTCTGTTGTTCACAGTGTTCTTTCTCTACTTGATCTCTGCTTCTTAACAAAATAACCCTATGTGCATTTCACTTCAAAAATGCTGTCGCTACACACCATATACGCTTACAAAGTAGGGTTGAGAAGCAATCTAATATACTTGTTCAAATCTAATAGCGAGATCTATATCAACGATCAAGATCTGATATCCATACCTTGGTGGTAAAAAAATTAATGCTTACAATGAGTCATGCATAGGATAAAACAATTAAATGCATAGCTAACTATGTATAAGAATATTAAATGCATACATAAGTCAGCCAAAAATTCTTATATAAGTCAGCCAGATCACTTATCCTTGAGGTTTGTATCATACCATACATGTATATAAAAACTTTTCTACTTGGCACTTGACTGTCTTTCGCTTGACACTTAACATCCCTGTATCCTTCTCGGCTCAGCAATGTAACTCGGCTTGAAAATGTAACTAAGCAAACTGAAAAACTGCTCGGCAATGTTGCTCGGCCTTGTATAGTTTTAGCTCAGCCATAGTGATAGCCAACTAAAACTGCCTAGATGAATGACTAAGTGTTGGTCACTAATCATCAACAGATCTTATAGATTAACACATCATTTAGCTCATTATTTGCATTTCTTTAAGTTCATTAGTTCCTTAGTCCATTAGATTCATTAGTTACATTCATTTAAGTCCATTATTTCATTTCATTAAGGTCATTATTACATGTGTATATATAATGTATACCTTCATGAAATTAGTTTTAAATCTATCAGTTCTATGGAAAGATAATCTAAATTTAATCAAAGAATTGATAAATTAACAATAAGCATTCCATGGTTCTCTAACTAAGCATGCTAATGAAGCTCTTATCCTTAATCTGCATTAGTGACTGTCTTAGAATGAGAAAATGATGTTTGATAATGCCTAATATAGCTCTCAAATTCTCAAATTTCAATGCAATTCATTCAATCTTTCTCTCAAATTGCTCTATTATGCTCACAAATGCCATGATCTTAAATAATTTTTCTATAGTGTAGATGCAATTTCTCATGAATGTCTGGGATTAGTAATGGACTAAAAATTCTTGGTATTTATAGGATTTACCAATGGTAGGGGGTAGAGTTAAGTTGATCAAGATTTAAGCTTGGTTGAGTTGAAGGCTTTCAAATGGTTTCAAATGGAGAGATCATTTAAATGTTGGTCTCAAAAGTTGGGACAAAGAGACAAATTGAGTGGTGAGGATGTTGAAGGGTTAAATGAGTGATCAAGATTGCAAAGTTTGGAGTGATCCATGTGCTTTCAATTCTTGATTCTCATAGGCTCTTCAATTTATTGTCTCCTTTGTTGAAAGAATATAAGATTTAATTAATTCAATTAATTAATTAAACTAGCCATGTACGGGAATGGGTTGAATTTGATTTTTGATTTAAACTATATAACTAATTGATTAAATCAATTTCATAGCTTTGATTAATCCCTTTTAGGCTTAGATTTAATTAATTGATATATTTATTAATTGATCCTTTGATTTTGATGTGATTTAGTCCCTTTTGATTTGATTAACTTCCATTTGATTTGATTAAGTACACCTAACATAATTTAGGTGTCTACAAATGCCCCTCTTTGAATTGATGTGCGAAGCACATTGATTAAAAGAAAATTGATGTCCTGAGCTGATTGACTGATTGATCTGATAAAATGCCTGATGTGATAACCTGATGCAAAACTTGATGTGAAACCTGATGTTTGATGAACTAACTGATGAGAACCCTTGATATGATGAACTGATGATGGACAACACATAAATGCCCCACTAATAGAAAATTAAAATTTTAGTACCCCAGATTTTAATCTCGTTGTGAAACTGTGATAAAAAATCATGTTTTGACCATATGATGTCCCCTTGGAAATGAAAATAGAATTAATATCAGAGGCCAAAAGATGTTGAAGATTGAAAGTACTAGGCCAATTCTGATTTCATTTCTGAAAACCATAATGAAAAATTGATCGCAACATGCCCTAGTGATGAAAAATGATAGTTTTAAGGAAATAAAGGGTGAAAACTCTTCAAAATTAGGTCAAAAAGTATAAATAGAAGTAAAAATGTCATTTTTACGATTCAATTTCACTTTTTCCCCACATTGTTTCTCTGAGCCATTTGGAGATTCTAATGATGGTGGTCCCCATTTGCAAGCATCGATTTGAGAGAGGACGTAGATTCTAGAGACCTAACGACTATGGACTATTGGTCAGTGATTTCAACCTCCTTGTGTATTTATTACTGTATTTAATGCATCCAATTCTTTATTTCATGCCTAGTTAGGGTTTTTCCATGAAATTTTAGCAAAGTTACGCATAGGGAAGGTTAAAGTGTTGCATATCAATTTAAAGTATTGCATTCACATGGTCAAATGTCGCATATAAACAACAAATTAATGTGTAAGAAAGCTCTCATTTAATGCATAGGATAGGTGAATTTTCACATACAAAACCTTAGGTTGAAACCTAAAATTAAGTTACGTGTATGAACAATGAAGTCATGCATATGTTAGGAAATACCATGTACTAGGCAAAGTAATGCCTATGAATGTTAAAATATCAGGTAGGATGTTTAAAATGATGTGTAACCCAAAATGACACGTACACCATCTAAAATAGTGTGTACACACAAGTAAAATGACACCTATATGAAAATAATGAAAAACCTTGATCATTTTTTATTGTCGTTGATAGAATGAATACCAGATTGATTACCAAGATAGGTAGGTTTGATTTAGTAATGAAACCAAGTATTTAGGATATTAGGATAATCAGTTAGATGAATGTTTGAAATATCAATCTGATAGGTAGGATAGGATAACTGATGTATTGTTCCCTTCTCATGATATAGAGTTAGGAAAAATAGTTGATGTTCCTCAAAAAGAGCGATAGGTTGATTTGATGATTGATTGATGTAAAATAATCCACTTGAATAATGATACTAATCGAATTCACTTGATTTTCAAAATAGGTTTAGTTCTGGAAGTTATATGTCTGGGGCCTACTAGTGTGGCTCGCAGATATGGTATATTAGTTTTCAGGTCACGAGAGACATGTGATTGGTAGATGTGGTCTTGATGTAGGAGCATCCTAGGGTAGTTGGCAAACTTGTGTCACCAAAAATATGTTTTGGTTTGATTTGGTTTTAGTAGTAAACTTGGTTGAAGACTTGGTGGTGCTCAGTGTTGCACTACTCGGTAATGTCTGGACTCAGTGTTCAGTGTTCAGTGGTATTCTACTCAGAGTAACACTACTTGGTGGTAGTTGTTTGGCATGTACAGCTTGGTGGTGTCTTTCTTGGTAGCATATTACTCAGTGGTGTCTGTTCAGTGGAGTTTGGATCGGTTGTGCCTTTAACCAAGTGGTCTGGGTCTCGGTGTTCTTGTTTACCTATTGGTTGTTGGAGTTCACTAACTTGTGTTTTTGGATTGGGCAGGCATTAGATATTGCATCTTTGATTTGAGGGGGTCATTGGGATCATGCTAAGTTTTGAGGCATGCAGATTTGATGCATTGGATCTTACATGGATCTAAATCTGAGTTGGTATTTTCTTCTATGTATTTGGTGGTTATTTACAGCCGACTAAATCATTTAATAATTGTTTACAAGCTGACTTGTGGCTTTGTGTATAAAAGAGAGTCTAGGTTGATGTTTTAGGGGGAAGGAAGCTGATAAACTGAAATTTGGTAAAGTGGTGAGAAGACAGTAGTAAGTGGGTAAGACAGAAACTGCTAAGATTTTTTGGTGGCTTGGGAGCACAAGTTTAGATCTAGTTTCTTCCACTTAGCTATAGGGTATGCTAGTAAAGATGGATCCTATGAGATCTTGTTGAAGCTATTAATGTAATTGGCCCTAACCAGGAAGGAATTATAGTCTAACATGTTGCATGTAATGGGAATTCTAAGATAATATAAAGTTGATATTGATATATCTTGTTGTGTTGTTATGGTTTCCGCTGTGAATGTTGTTTGGCTGAAAGTTTGGGTAGTCCTTTATTAGATCCTTTGAGCTTGACTGCATCAAGTGGTATTAGAGCTACTGGTTTGTTTCTTATGGATCTTAAGGTTTTCAAAGATCTAGAGAGATGCCTCTGAGAAGATTGGACCCTAGGGCAATTGCATAGAGATCCAAGAACAGATAATGGTTATGAAGAATTTGTTGAAGATTTTCAAGCTGCTGAATCTAGTGGAGATGACAGAGCTGATTAGATAGAGAGATCTGGAGGCAAAAGATATGATCAGTTGTAGAGATATGGAGCTCAATTGAGTAGAAGCTACCAAATGGAGGTGTCTAATTTTTTAGTTACATTGAGATTCGAGGATCTAATTGATTGGATCGGTGAGTTAGAATACTACTTTGAGCTAGAAGACATTGAAGATCCTCTTAGAATGAGGTTGGCATAGACTAAGTTGAAAGGGAAGGATTATTTATGGTGGAAAGAGTTGTAGATAGACCGAGAAGAAGAAGGTGAGATGAAGATCAGTCAGTGGAGGTTGATGGTGGAAAAGATAAAGGCTAAGTTCATTCCTGCCGACTATGAACTTGAGTTATTTAAGAAATTCCAGAATCTAAAATAGAAGGAGATAATTGTAGAAGATTATACTAAGGAGTTCTACAAATTGATTGGTATGTTGAAGATTGACTTGATAGAAGATTCTTTTCACTATGCACTGAAGGTAGAAGATAGGTTGAAAAGAATACATTATGGTAATTCTCAAGGGAAACAGAAGCAGGAACAATCGGTAAAGGATAAACCAAAAGTTGAGGATGAATCGAAACCTATTGAACTGAGGAGAAAGATAGATAGAGGTGTATTCAGAGGTACTTTTTATAACTATGGAGAGGAAGGAAATCAGTCATTTGAATGTCCCCATGCAAATAAGAAGGTTGGTAGTCACTAAAATGCTGTGGTGAATGAGGTTACTGAGAATGAACCTGAGGTAGAGGGTGTGACTCTCTTTCTTAGGAGAACTCTATGGCACTCAAAGAAAGCTAATTCTCAGGAGAGGTAAAACTTGTTCAGGACTATGTGCAAGTCTAGTGGTAAACGGTGTAAGGTGATTGTTGATGTAGGGAGTACTGACAACCTATTTGCTGAGGAGATAGTTCAAAAACATGGCTTGAAAAGGTTGATGCATCCTTATTCTTATAGGATAAGTTGGTTACAAGATGGTCATGCAGTAGAGGTGAAGGAATAGTGCATGGTGAATTTTTACATTGGTACTTATAGAGATGAAGTATTATGTGAAATTGTGGAAATGATTTTTTGTCATGTTTTGCTTAGTAGACCTTGGCAGTATGATTGTAAGGTTGTGAATGAATGTATGAAGAATTTTTTTACCATTGAGAAGGATGGTAGGAAGTTTTCCCTAATTCCTTTGAAGGATACAGAGCTCGGTAGGAGGAATCTAAATGTCGGTTGAAGGGTTGAGTTGAAGTTTAGAAGGTTAGAGATCAAAGAGGAAAACAAACCTGTAGTGACCCAAGGAAAGATATGAGAAGAAAAGGAAATCATTTGTCTGTTGTAGGAAAGATTTTGTAGAAGTGGAGTAAAGGAAAGAGTGTGTTGATTGAGGACTTGGAAGACATGTATATAAAGAACCAGTTTGGGATCTTTGTGTTGAATTCAAAAAAATGTTCATCCAGCTACTAAGAACATATTTTTGCACTTGGGGTGTCTGATGTAGGAGAATCATGGGGTAGTTGGAAATCCTTTGTCACCAAAAATATTTTTTGGTTTGATTTGGTTTTAGTAGTAAACTCGATTGAATACTTGGTGGTGCTTGGTGCTACACTACTCGGTAATGTCTGGACTCAGTGTTCAGTGTTTGGTCCAGTATTCTACTCACAGTAACACTACTCAGTGGTAGTTGTTTGGTGTTTATATCTTGGTGGTGTCTTTCTTAGTATTATATTACTCTATGGTGTCTACTTGGTGGAGTTCGGCTTGGTTATGCCTTTCACTGAGTGGTCTGGGTCTCAGTGTTCTTGTTTACCAATAGGTTGTTGGAGTTCACCAACTTGTGTTTGTTGATTGGGAGGGCATTGGAGATTGCATCCTTTATTAGAGGGGGTCATTGGGATCATGTTGAGTTTTGAGGTGCGTGTATTTCATGCATTGGATCTTGTGTGGTGTGTTAGAGATTTTTCTTGCAGAACCTCAATATAGCATTTATGCTTGACTCTTAGACTCCCAAATTTTGATTCAAACAATTAAAAGTCTAATTAACAAGGTTTTGATCCTTCTTCTCTTTGAGTTCCATAGACTCAGGCGGGTGTACCTATCTTGATTTACTGCTTCTCAATAAATTATGCAATGGATTAACTTCTCACAATGATCTGCTCCCACCTTTTACTGCAACTGTTGATAAAAAAAATCCTACAAATGCTAACAACAAATATTATGCAAAGCTTCACAAGCCAGACTATGAACTTGACAAGAGAAAATACTAGTGAAATAAGGGTTCTCATCCTTCTTCTATTTGAGTTCCAAACTCAGGAAGGCTGACCTAATTATTCACTCTTCAAGGAATCAACAAAATTACTTTTATTATTTAATACAAATGATAAACATCTATGTTCTTAAATAGAAACATAAAAGGATTGTTTAGATTTTAAAGTTTGACGGTGATAAATGCTATTCAAATTCAGACCAGTACCTAATTTAGGGCAAAGAGTCAAAAGAAATATATACTCACAAAAACCTTTTAATGAAAATACACATATAACTTAGATGAAATTCCTTACAAGTCATCTTTTCATTCTCATATTCATGTATCAAATTCTTACGCAAATATTTAACCCTCTGAAACCACCCTTAAGAATTACCCATCCCTTGGAAGAAACTTAAGAAAAATCCCACATCTACCTTGTAAATAGTATATTGAACTTGCCTTACAAACTCAATACACAAGAGCTCAAATAAAAGAACATGAAGACATCATAGATATGAAATAGGAACTTTGACTGTGTTTTATTAATATATCTCTATTAAATACATCCAAAATGACAAAAGCTTTAAAACTAGACAAAATTCAGAAAATTGTCTCGCAGTTGTGAGTTCACCACCCTTAACATTACATTACAACTTTATATTTATAGTATACACTAGCCATCTTGGAATCCTGAAAGAAAACAAGATGCAACAAGCTTCGGATGGCTAGGAAAGGAAAAAAGTGCTAGAAGACAAAAACAATTAGAAATTTTAGTTGGTGGAGGAGGAGAACTTGAGTAGTTGATTTGCAATCATTCTGGATCTTTTGCAGTTGGCACCTTTATCCATAGATGTTCAATGTAACTTATGAAAGTTGTTATGAGACATAATGGCCACCAATATAGGCTAACCTACACCATTCTTAATGATAATTACCCTCCCTCTGTTTATTTATCAAGTGCATTATCCATTCATTCCTTGTCTATCATATCCAGGTTTATTGTTGTTGGCTTCTTTTTCTTGGGCCTAGTGTTATTTCCTCAAAAGATCATATTGGTTTATTTATAGCTCTGAGACAAGATCTAAATCCACCATAATGAAACCCTCTGAGAATAAGATTTAAATTCTTGAATTCTGAATATAACGGTCATAGGTGGCGCAGAACCAAGCATGGATGGCCAAAATTAAAATCTTCAACAACTTTAAAAGTGCGTCATCAATCTTCCTTTAACTACCCAGGCTGGCGATTTGATCTACCACATGGCACGCAGGCGGAATGCCTTGAAGACTAGATTTCATGCAACTTTTTCGTAAGGCTTCACACCCATCATCAAATCCTTCAAACTTACTTTCCCTTTATCCTTTCTTTGCTCCAGCCCCATGATCACAGGAGGACAGGTGTCAGCTAGGCGTGATGCCTCAAAGACTAATTCCCGATCATCTCCACTTTAAGGTAATGCACCAACCATTCGATCAAAATCAATTAAACTGTGCTTTAACTTACTTATAACTCATAAACCTTGGACCAACTCCCCTCCATGTGGCATATTACTAATGGCTCTGAGAAAACCCTCTTATCATCTGACCTTCATTGATCGAGTTGGACACACGTCAAGTAGGCGTGATGCCTTAAAAAATATTTGTTGATCATCTTTAGCATAAGGATTCATACTATTCATTGGATCAAATCAAACCTGACTGTATATTAACTTTACCCTTGGTCAGAAGACTACAGGTTATCCAACCTGGAAGGACAGGTGTCGATCGATTGCAATTCCTTGAAGATTAAAAACTTGCATCTTATCCTTTGAGTCTTCGCACTGATTGTAGCTCTTTTTCAAAATAACAATAACTTTATCTGCCTTTGAAAACCCAGAAACAATGACATCAACAATACTACATGGAAATCAGGAACTATGCCTTGATTAGTAAAGAACTTCATCTTATGCATTAAGGAAAAGTGCCAACTATTGATACATTTAAAACTGATATGTCCTTAACCTGTCTATAGCCCCATCAACTTTACACATGGCACAAAGGTACAATGCCTTGAAGGTTATCTTTTGATCATCTCCTTTATTAGGAGAACCGCTGACCCTTAGATTTAACTTAACTTGATCATGGCTTACCTAACCACCACTTTAATAGACTACAGGTCCCACCTCCCAAATAGGACACATGACATAAAGGCAGGATTCCTTGAACATTAAAGAACTTCATCTCTATCTTGAGGTAATATGCCAGCCACATGATCAGATTTAACTTGCCTTCCTTTTACTTTACTCCTCAATGTTGAGCCTGTCCCACTTGGGACATGTGACACAAAGGAACAATTCTTTAATGGTTAATCTGATTGCATCTATGCTTTAAGGCTTTTCCTTCATCATGGATAAAATTAGACTTGTGTCCTTTTTATTTTCTCCTTTATCACTGAGCAGGGCCCATCACGTTCCATGTGTCACTTAGGCACAATGCCTTGAATGTTGATCTCTTCACATCTTTTCTCTGAGGCTTCATGCCAACCACAAGATCTTTGGTAACTCTACCACTCATTAATTTATTTCAAATGGGCCCCAAGAACTAACAACCACCATGCAACGATAAGGCGTAATGCCTAGAAGAATAACCTAAGAGCATCTTGTGATTAAGGCTTCACGCCAACCGTAGGATTTTTCAGAACTTTTCATCACTTTAGCCTTTCGCTAACTTTAAGCACATAGGACCCATGCTATCAAAAGGGACAAATTTCATACAGGCGTAATGCCTTGAAGACTAATATCACCGTATCTTGAGATTAAGGCAAAGCTCCAACTGTCAGATCTTCTAAGACTTACATGCACTTTATGATAACATTTAACATATGTAAAACCCACCAAATACATGAGGCTTTTAGGTGCAATGCCTTAATGAATATCTGATGATCATCTTTTCTTGGAGGCTTCACGCTATCTGTTGGATCAAAGTTAAGTTGCACGACACATGATATTTAAATAAAAAGGGCTTGTGGGGCATTCAGACTTAGGATAAAGAAATAAAGTGCTAGGAATTAGGTATATTAAAAACATGGCCCTTCTCAATGACAATATGAACACATGGGTTTAAAGGACTTTAAGTGACCCATAAAGTAACTCTGAAATAGAACAAGTCTTGAGGGTTTAGGGTTTTACATGGAAATTGATTTAACAAGACTTAGGGTTTTACCACCAAGGTCTAAATAATAATAACCTAGGGTTTACGTGATATAGAGCCTTCTCAAAACACATTTTCCTTTGAATGCAAAAATTTTCTAAAATAATTACAAGAATACTTGAAAATACTTCAATGTTTTAGGCACAAACTGACACTCGAAACCCAAATTTTTTAGCATGACTCAGAAAACATAAAAAAGTTCCAATAGTGGCTCTATCTAAGGATGCTTGAAATAAAGTTCATAGAAAGAATACAGATCTCTGGGAGGTATACCACAACCACACTAACCTACTACAGAAATAAACACACAACTTGGAAAGAAACACACAACAAGAAACAAACACACCTGTACATAGATTACAAGACTACTGTGCATGGAAAGTAGAACTTAATTAAAGAAAGGATTTAAGAATTGTCCATGCACTGGTAATTCAAACACCTCACCATCCATGTTTTTTAGAAGATATGAATCCTTTCCAAAAACTTGATGATTAATAAAGGTCCCCAACCATAAAGGTTCAAACTTTTATGGTTTCCTTTATCCTCAGCCCTGGCATTCCTGCAAGATCATGTCATTTGGCTAGAATTTTTTGGTACTAGCTCTTTTTACAAACATGTACTTTATCTTTTTCTTATTTATTATGTTTTTCTTATGTCCTTCCCTTTTGTTTTCATCAAGCTCAATCAACTAGATCATTCTTTCTTGTAGAGCACCATTCACTTCCATCTCTTGATCTATGACAAACTTGTATACAAGTAGAAAATTATTCACAAAAAACCTGGCATGTACTCTATATACTAGTTTAAAGGGTGATTAACAAGTAGCCACTTTGATTTTCACTCTATCAGTCTACAAGGCTAAATTCAGTTTTGAATGCCATGCCCTCTTATTTTCCTCTAAGGTCTTCTTCAAGATTTGCAGAATTCTTTTGCTTCTTTATTCTTCTTTCCCATTTTCTTGTGGATGATATGGAGAGCAATAAGATATGACTATTCCATTTTCATTATAGAACTCTTGAAACTCTTCAGACCTAAAACACTTGGCATTATCTTCTACTAATTTCAAAGGGACATGAAACCTAGTCAAGACATTCTCCATTAAGAAATCAATGACAAATTTACTGGTTGCTCCTTTTGTAGGGATTGCTTCAATCCATTTTGTAAATTATTTTGTGGAAACCAAAATCCAATTGTGTCCTCCATTGGATTTTTCTACAAACTCCCCAATGAGATCAATTCCCCACATAGTGAAAGGGGCCTGAGCTTGTACTAGATTCAACAATAGGGCACTTGAGAATTTCAATTTGGAAGATAACCTTTGGCAAGGTTCACACTTTTGTAAAAAATTGAAAGAATCTTTGAAAAACATGGGGCCAATAGTAACCAGCCCTCAAAATTTTGTGTGCAGTAGTCTTAGCAGAAAACTGTCCCCCACACAAACCTGCATGCATTTCTTTCAACACTTTATCTTCTTTCCTTTCATCCAAACACAATAAGAGGGCATAATCTCTATTATTCTAGTACAGTTCTCCCTGTACTAAGGTATACTTTTGAGATTTCAATCTTATAGTCCTTTTTTTTATTGTCACTCATAGTATCAGGACACTTTGCATTCTTGAGGAAGTATACAATATCATAATACCATGGTTGTCTCTCAATGCTAGTGAGTGTTAGGTCTTGCAACTCCACATTATTCACTTGCACTAAATCCATATTCTCCTATGTCATGAGATTTTCTAAGCCCAACCCACTCACTAGCTTTGTGATATGGATTTGTAAATTTAATTCCTGCACCCTGTTTATCCATTTTCATATTTTCCCAGTGACCTTTGACTGGGTACAAATATCTTTAACAGTTGCATGAGTTACATATGCTATTACTTTTGAAAAAACCATATAAGGAGTGAATGAATTAAAAACCTTGACAAATGCATATTTTTTCTTCTCCATCACCTCATAATTCAATTTTGTAGCTTGGAGTGACTTGCTATAAAAAGCAATAGGATGTTCATGTCCTTCCTCATCTTTTTGCAGTAAAACAACAGTTATTGTATGAAATGATGCAAAAGAGAAGAGGCAGAAGGTTTTACTGTAATCAGGAGACCTCAAGACAAGGGCTTCCTAGATTTCTTTCTTGATCTTATCAAAGTAAAACTATGCATCATCATCCCACTCGAACTTGGCATCTTTCTTTAAAAAAATTATTATTGGTTTGACAATTTCTGTAAAATTGATAATGAATCTTCTGATAAAATTTATCTTTCCTTAGAAATATTGCACTCCTTTGACATTTATTGGGGCAAGGATTTTTTGGATTGCTTCTATCCTCTTAGGATCAATCCTTACTCCTACATTTGATACAATGTTCCCTAGTAACTTTCCCTCTATTACTGCAAACTGGCACTTCTTAGGATTTAAAGACACACCATACTCAACACCTTTGATGAACACCTTTTCAAGATGATCACAATGATCTTTTACTTCCTTAGAATGTTAGAATAACTAAGAGGGGGGGTGAATCAGTGGCCTTCAAAATAATTCCAATAATCCAACAAAAACTTATATCACAAATATAATATCCTCTAGTTATCTTCCATTCCATCAAGATGTCTGCCTTATGTAATTCTAGAAAATATATATTGCTCGGTAAGATATATTGTTTATCTTTTTCTAGCCTTTACCGAGTAGCAGCAATTAAACTTAGTGTTTACTGAACAATGCATTTTTAGTAATGTGTAAATTAAAATATCAATGCAATGAAATAAATACACATTTGACACATGGATTTTAATGTGGAAACCATGCTAAGGGAAAAACCACTTGGGACCGGTCACCCAAGAATTTTCACTCTTCTAAAGTGAGCGAGCCAACCTTGTTAAAGGTTATAAACACACTATTAAGTGTGACCTTGTTAGGGGATTCAAAACTAACATTTTATACTTTGACCTAGCATTCACTATGATGTCAACAAGAAAACCTGTTGATACTCTTGAGTATCTCAATAAAATAAGGATGGTTAAATCCCACTTGGTTTAGAGATTTTATGAATCAATGGTTAAACTGAAATAGTAAATGATATGTTCAATAATACAACTTTAACTTGCATATTTTCAGATCTATTGTTAGTTCATAATACCTCTCTGATCAATGTTATCTTCAATTCATTTTCTCCCATCTTTGTTCTTTCTGCTCAGTGAATGCTCTTGTCCTCTGTTTCTCGCTGTCTACAGAATTCCTGGCTCTATTCTTCAGCCTGTATGATCAGATCTGCATGAAGACTTCTATCTTCATCAGAATTATATTCAACATTCCTCTTTTCATAATGAGTTACTTGTCTCTTTATATAGACATGATTTCACCATTCAATCTTCTTGTTTTCATCATAGATCACTTTTTGATCCGTAAAACTCATTTTTCTCACTTTAATCCATAAATCTCTCCTTTAGTTTTATTCCAAAAATCTCTCCTTGTTATCTATGAATAAAATGTGCTTTAAATCTCTTTCTTTTCTTTAGTTCAACTGATCATTAAGAATAAAGCAATAAATCAGTTAACTCTAAATATAGCTCCTGTGAGCTAAGTTTTTTTGTCATTCTTTATCTTTAGTTCTGATCGGTGATCAACCTTGGTTAGCTTAGTCATTGTCTTCAATTACACTCGGTGACTACTTTAGTTAGCTTGGTGACCACTCTAGTTATGCTCAGTTACTACGGTGCTCAGTATACACTATGAACTGCTCGGTGACTCTTGATCAATTTATACTGTCCATCAGTGTGTACTGTTTGTCAGTGTTTAGTGTCACTCAGTGTACACTGTCACTCGGTGTATACTAGCTTTTTATGTTTTACCAATAACATAAACTTTATCTCTTCAACTCTTGAATTCTATGACAATATGTGTATGACCAATCAAAACATATCAAGTTGACATCTATGACAATACAATACATTAATTGATTTAATGTCTTGCAATCACTTTTTCATCTCGGTGATCATCAATTTATCATCTTCAAACATTCAATCAATTATATTTCATCAATCTCTCCCTTTGGTATTGATGGCAACATAATATGAAATATGTCATATCATACCAAACTTATTGTTCTATAACCAATTCAAATAGCTGACTCTCGGTAATCTCTTCTAGATTAGATTTGATTCTTGCAAAGTGTTTTCCCTTTCTTCAATCCCTTCAATGGATAGGTGTAGCGATTATGTCTTCTATCTCTCCCTTTGTTGTAGAATCTCTTCTCCTTTTTCTAGATATATATGCAATGTTAACTTTCTTCAATTCTCTCCCTTTGATGGATGGTTATTTCTTCAATTCTCTCCCTTTGTAGAAACTTATTTTTTTTATATTTTCTCTCCCTTTGATTGATGTTCTTCTCTTTGATGGATATTTCATTTCTCTCTCTTATCATTGTATGATCATGATAGATATTTCATTTAATACTTCTCTCCCTTTGACAGTAATTCCAAAAAAAAAATATATCAATGAATCTCATTTCCATCAGCAATATAGCTCTGTAGTAGCCAACAATACCTCTGGTGTGTTTTAGATAAGTACCTTCTTGTACTGATATGTCATTGCAGTTCATATCTTAGCTTGCATCAACATGATTGATATTCAAATAATGTGTAGGTTGATGTAGCTCCTTAGTCAGCTTAGTGACTAGTAGACAAGGGACGAACCCCTAGTCTATTCCTCAGGTACTCAAATGTATCTTTTGGCAATGGTTTTGTGAATATGTCTGCTAATTGTTCTTTGGATTGTACATACTCCAGTATCACCTCTTTATCTTGTACCTGTTCCCTCAAGTAATGATACTTAATGGCTATGTGCTTTGTCTTAGCATGCATCACAGGGTTCTTTGAGATGTTTATAGCACCTATATTATCACAATAGATAATCACTAGGTAAAGAATTTCTTCATTCATACCTTTCAGTAATTGCGTGATCTATGCAATGTTAGAGCAATTTGTAGAAATAGCCACATATTCTACTTTTGCAGTTGATTGAGATATGCATCCTTGCTTCTTACTTATCCATGTGACAAGTCTATCACCTATAAAGAATGCTCCTCCTATTGTTCTCTTTCTATCATCTATGTTTCCAGCCCAATCAGCATCAGTATAAAATTGTAGCTCAAATTTACCTTCTTTATTATACCAAAAACCATAGTCTTCGGTATTCTTTAGATATCTCAAAATTCTTTTAATAGCAGTCATGTGTGATTCCTTGGTATTTGTAGAGAATCTTGCAAATATACCAACTACATGTGCTATATCAGGTCTAGTGTGTACAACATACATTAGCTTTCCAATCATAGATTTGTATAAGGTCTGATTTACCTCAGTTTTCTTGTCTTCCTTTGTCAATTTTCATCCTGTTGTCATACGTGTTCCAACTGGTTTGGAGTCATCCATCCTGAATATCTTCAGAACTTCTTTGATGTATTTGGATTGTGTGATGTAGATTCCTTCATCCTATTGTAGAATCTGTAGACCAAGAAAAAATTTGATCTCTCCAAACATTGACATCTCAAATTCTTTTCTCATTTGATCAACAAATGACTTGCATAGCATATCATTACCTCCAAATATGATATCATCAACAAATATCTCAACAATCAGAATCTTATCATCGATATCTCCTTTCAAATATAGATTAATGTTATCACTTGTTCTAACAAATCCAATACTAATGAGATAAGAGTGAAGTCTTTCATACCATTCTCTTGGTGCTTGTTTCAATCCATACAAGTATTTGTTTAATCTACAAACCATGTTTCTCTTGTTAGGATCAACAAACCCTTCAGGATGTTCAATGTATACTTCTTCTTCTAGTATTCCATTTAAAAATGCATATTTAACATCCATTTGGTATACTTTGAATCCTTTGAAAGAAGCATAAGAAAGTAGAATTCTTACTCCTAGTCTAGCAACTGGTGCAAAGGTTTCTCCCTATTCAATACCTTCTTCTTGTGCATACCCTTTGCATACCAGTCTTGCTTTGTTCCTTGTGACTTCCCCATTCTCATTCAGTTTGTTTCTAAAAATCCATTTGGTACCAATGACATTTTTGTCACTCGGTCTAGGTACTAATGTCCATGTTTTATTTTTCTCAATCTATTCAATCTCTTCATTCATTTCACTAACCCATTCTTGATTCTCAAGTACAGTATTAACAGATTTAGGCTCAAAATCACAAATCAAACATCTAGTGTTAAGTGACTTACTTCTTGTTCTCATTCTGGCTCTTTTGTCTCCAATGATTTGGTCATGTGGATGGTATCTTCTGACATATTTAGCAAGTACAATTTCAGATCTTTGTTCATCATTTTGATCAACATTGTGATCTTCATCGCTCAGTTTAGCATTGTGAGCATTTTCCTGATTCTCGGTGTGTGCAGCTTGTTGCTCGGTTGCATTGTTCTGTCACTCAGTAGCATTACATTATTGCTTGGGAAAAGTGTCAGGTTCATCAATGTAGACAAACTTTTTGTAATCTTCTGGTTCCTTTCTTCTTTCCTCATCATTTTTCTCAGCAAATTCATCCACTTTAACATTTTCACTTTCAATGATTTTGTTAGAAGATTTGTTCAAACATTTATCAACTTTTCTTTTTGTAGAATATCCTAGAAATATTCCTTCATCACTTTTAGAGTCATGTTTCCCATTTCTATCATCTTTCTATATATAAAATTAACTTCCAAAAATTCTAAAGTAACTTACATTTGGTGTGTATCCATACCATAGCTCATAAGGTTTCTTATTGGTGTCTTTCTTCAATTGAACTCGGTTTAATTTATAGACAGCAGTACTTATAGCTTCTCTCCAAAATGTTTGTGTGATGTCTTTTTCAATCATCAATTTTCTAGCACAATCAACAATTGATCTATTCCTCTTTTCAGCAATCCCATTTTTTTGTGGTGTTCTCGGTGTAGAAACCTATCTTACAATCCCATTTTGTTATGGTGTTCTCATAAGATCTGTCATTGTTTCTTTCATCATTTCTCTTGTTAGGGAATCTATCAGCAAAATTTCCAATTTCTTTGCAATTAAAACAGACCATTTTTAATTTACCTTTGTATCTTCCTTTACCTCTATGCAATCTCCTTGCCATTAGTTCTTCAATTTCATCAAGTTCTTATTCATCACTATCACTTTCACTATCATTTCTCATAGTGTGTTTATGACTAGATTTGCTTATTTTCATAGAAGATTTGAATGTAGACTCAATGGTTGGTAAGACATTGTTTTCATAATTGTTCATCTCAAATGAAATAATTATACTAATCAAACTATCAAGAGTAACATTTTTTTATTTTCTACTGCATAAACATGCAGTAAGGTTCTCATAATTTTACTTACAATTATTTCTTCCTCAAGTACTCCTCCTACTCCATGGATAGAATTAACAACTTCTTTGATTCTGCTACTATACTAAGTGATTTTCTCTCCTTATTTCATTCTTAGGTCATCAAACTTTCCTCTTAGGCTTTCAACTTTAGCTCTCAGCATATTGGTGTCTCCTCCATGTACTAGCTTGATTTTTTCCCACATTTTCTTTGCAGTGGTGCATGATTTGACATCTTCAAATTCATCATCATATAGTGAAGAAGAAAGTTCTATCATCATAGAATTTTGTTCATGTTTCTCTCTCAAATGATCCACAGATAGAGGTCCAATAGGTGAAACATATTCAGCGTCCAAGTATTGTGTGACATCATTTCCAATACCTGATAGATGGAGTCTTATCCTACTTTTACATGATGCAAATTTTTCCTTGTTCAACTTAGGCACATCCCTTTTACTCATCTTTTGATCTTTATCTTAAGTCTCTAAACTCTCTTCCAAGCACCAAAGCTATGATACCAATTGTTATAATAACTAAGAGGGGGGGTGAATCAGTGGCCTTAAAAATAATTCCAATAATCTAACCAAAACTTATATCACAAATATAATATCCTCTATTTATCTTTAATTCCATCAATATGTATGCCTTATGTAATTCTAGAAAATATATACTACTTGGTAAGATATACTATTTATCTTTTTCTAGCCTTTTCTGACTAGCAGCAATTAAACTTAGTGTTTACCAACCAATCAAGTTTTAGTAATGTATAAAGTAAACTATCAATGAAATGAAATAAATACACATTTGAAACATGGATTTTAACATGGAAACCCTAATAAGTGAAAAACCACTTAGGACCGGTAACCCAAAATTTTCTCTCTTTTGAAGTGAGCTTGGTGAAGAGCCAACCCTGTTAAAGGTTACAAACACACTGTTAAGTGCAACCTTATTAGAGGATTCAAAACTAACTATTTATCTTTTGACCTAGAATTCACTATGCTATCAACAAGAAAACCTTTTGATACTCTTGAGTATCTCAATACAATAAGGATAGTTAAATCCCACTCAGTTAAGTGATTTTTTGAATCAATGCTTAAATTGAAATAGTAAATGATCTAATCAATAATACAACTTTAACTTGCAGATTTTTAGATCTATTTTTAGTTCAAAATACCTCTTTGATCAATGGTCTCTTCAATTCCTTTGCTCCCCTCTTTTTTCTTTCTGCTCGGTGAATGTTCTTGTCCTCTGTTGCTTGGTGTCTGCAGAATTCTTGGCTCTATTCTTTAGTATGTATGATCAGATCTGCATGAAGACTTCTATCTTCATCAGAATTATATTCAGCATTCCTCTTTTCATAATGAAATACTTGTCTCTTTATATAGACATGATTTCACCATTCAATCTTCTGGTTTTCATCATAGATCACTTTTTGATATGTAAAACTTGGCATTATTGCTTTAATCTGTAAAGATCTCCTTCAGTTTTATTCCACAAATCTCTCCTTGTTATATGTGAATAAAACATGCTTTAAATCTCTTGCTTTGATTTAGTTCAACTGATCGTTAAGAATAAAGAAATCAATCAGTTGACTCTAAATATAGCTCCTTATAGCTAAGTGTTTTTGTCATTCTTTATCTTCAGTTCTGATCAGTGATCAACTTCAATTAGCTCGGTCATTGTCTTTAGTTACGCTTGGTGACTACTTTAGTTAGCTCGGTGACCACTCTAGTTATGCTCGGTATACACTATGAAGTGCTCGGTGACTCTTGCTCAGTATATACTGTCTATCAGTGTGTACTATACTACCAATTCAGAGTCTCCAAAACATTTTAAACATTTGATACCATACTTTGATGCAATGTTTAACCCTAAAAATAGGGCTTCATACTTAGTAGTGTTATTTGTATAGAGAAAATGTAATAAGAAGGAATACTTGAAAGTGGTACCTAATGGAGAGATGAAAAGGACACCATCTCATGATCCTTCCTTTGAACAAGCTCCATCAAAATATAGTTTCCATAGGCCATTATGTTGTGTGCATAATCTTTCTACTAGTGGATCAGTGTTTGTGCACTCTGGTAGGATTTTCTCCACTCTAAAGTTCTCCATGTCCACCTCAACACAACAATTGAGAATTTTATTTGGCACCTTTTCAACAGTGACTGGTTCTCGTGGGTCCCTATACAATTTCACTTCACTCCCATTTACAGTGATTGTTGCATAAGACATATCCAATTATACATGCCCCCTACTGATGTAGCCCATTGTCTTGACAACAACATGCCATAATGGGGTTGAGTATCCACAACAACCACATCCATTTTGTATGTAGCCTTAAGAAATATTGCTATCTTTACCTTAACACCTTTTAGAGTTCCCACTAAAGGGACTTCTCTATTTTCCATGGCATAGCATCTCCCATAACAAGTCTCCACACTCATTCCTAATTCCTTCATTACTTCCTATGGCATGACATTGGCAGTAGCACCAGAATCAATCATGCAATTCTTTACAAGCCTATTATCTATTAACAAAGTAACATAAAATGGATCCACTTGATATGGCTCTTGAGTAATCATGTTACCCACATACAATATAGGGGTGTCTGGCTCAAATTCAACTTCCTTTTTCTTATTCTCCTTCTTGTTTGGACTAGGGATATCTTCAATCCCTTTGAAAATTGACATTGTAGCTTATCTATGCTCTTGTATCTTCAACATTTTAATCAATGGAACTGATACTTTCATTTGAGTAAGAGCATGCTTCATGTAAAATGTAGGCAATTCAGAAAACATATCATTTTTTTTCTTACCTTTCTTGGTCTTGTCAGCAACATTTTGTTCTTCTACTTTCACTTCCTCTTTCTCCTTTTGGGTAGGAGAGGATTCTTCTTGTTTTGTAGTTTTCTTTTCTTTGCTATCCTTGACAGGAGATTCTATAGCAACTTGTGAGGTATCTTCCTTAATGAATAAACAAGCAATTTTGTCATGTCCAGGCTCCACCCTTATGTTTCTAAGATTATATGCACCCCTAGCCTGATTTATTGCTGCTATGGTCAAGGATCTCTTTTCCTCATCACTTGGCAGTCTGAAATGGGGATGCTCCTTATCATCACCTACTACATTAATAGTTCTTTATGGCATGGCACCAACTTCATCTTTTGAATCAGAAGAAACTTGTGACTGGTATTCTAGGTATTGTCCTCCTCTATTTCTTACATTTTCAGGAGGTTCAATGTCTTTTGGAGACCATGGATAAGGTTTTCTTATAGTAAACATATTAACAATAGTGCCTTCTTGTTTTTAAATTGCTTGTTCATTTCCCTCCTCCATTTGATCAGCTAGATCTTGGGCTACAACACATTGGTAATAATAATGAGGCATGTTACAAGCAGCACACCAAAGGATTTTCTCCACATTATTTAAGATATTTCTCTTTAGAGGATCAGGGGTCTCCTTTGTCTTCTAGTTTTCTTGATTTTTAGGGATAGGCTTGCCATATTTCCAATTTTTCCTATATGGAATTTCCCTTAGATTTGGCTATTTATCATACCTCTGGTATTGATACTTGTTATCATGAAAACCTTTTTCATTTTTGTCTATTTTAGTAGTAAGATCCTTTACTACACTCATCAACTTATCAACCATATCATCCTCTTTAACAGGTTCGCTTGTTCATCCCCTTGTTTCCTTCCACCACTTACCATTCTCTCTCTTCCCCATCTTCCCTAAGGCTTGTCTATTACTCTCAATATTTATTTTTGTTATGTAAGCATCTCTCAGGGTATGTCAGTTCTTATCCCTAAGAAGGTAGGACATCTTTCCATCATCAGCATTGAAGTGGGTAGTTAAACATACTTTCTCATCTAATCTCAACACTTGGAATAATTTGTTCATGGCCTTTTGAAATCTATTGTTGAAATCTTCCATGTTTCATTAGGGAACTTCTTGATGTTATTGAATTCGTTTAACATGTAACCTAAATTAAATTGTTATTAGTATTTCTCCCTAAAAGATATGACAAATTCAACCCAAGATGCTATGTTGTCCTTAGGAAAATTCCTAAACCAGTCCCTAGCATCTTCTATCAAAGATTGGACAAAAATTTTCATTATAACATCTTCATTCTCAATCTCAAAATCGGTGATCTTTTCAGTGAAAGCTTTCAAATTTTCTTCAGAAGAAACAATATTATTACTAGTGAACCTATGGATTTGGTCTCTTACCCCATTGGGGATCATGTTTAGATGACCAAGGATGCCATCAAAGAATAGAGGTTTGTATCTATCCAAATGGATAGGTCTTCTTTAAAAATCTCCAAGGGTGTTATTTCCACTTGTGTCTGTTGAACCTCCTTGATTTTTAGTAGGTTGATGAGCACCTTGATTAGGACCATAAATTTGAGCATTTGGATTTGGACCAAAAACTTGAGCATTTGGCCTTGAACCACCTTGTGGGTTCTATTGTAGTGTCCCAGTGGCAACTAGCATTGAACTAATTGCAGTAGTATTTGTAGTGGCATGTAGGAAAGCTATCATCATCTTCATGTCCGCTGCAATAGCTTCTAAATCCATATTTTCTAGTTTCTTAGCTAAATCAACTTTAGCTTTTCTAGCTTTCTCTAATTCTATGTCAACTTGGGACATACCAGTAGGGGTAACTTTTCTTTTTTTAGGCTCATTTATACTTATGCCAACAACTTTCTTCTTTCCCTTAGTAGATGCATCCTTGTAATTTTTCTTGAGCTTTGCATTTTGCTCAATTTCATGTGGGTGTAACTTCCTCATAACAAGTCATTCTCCTTCAAACTAATCTTTCTTAGAATTAGATTTGTTACTAGCAGATTTTTTCCTTAGGGTTCCAAGATTACCAAACAAATCTTCATTCAGACCCTTGAACTCCTCATTTAAACCTTTTCCCTTAAGCTCATTGTTCTTGGTATTTTTCAAGAGTTCATCCCTTTCAACCAATAGCTCATCAATTTATTGCTCACACTTCTTCCTTGAATTCTCTATTTCTAACAACTTCTCTTGTTCCTTTCTTCTCAAGGCTAGAACCTCATCACACAATTTGTCAGAATCATAGGATGCAGTCTAAGTAGCAAACATTTATCCTTGTTGGTCTAGATTTTCCTCTGTAGGGAAGAATCTTGCATCAGTCATTTCTCCATTTTTGAAAGGATCAAAAGATGCATTATCGATATAAGGTCCAACTAGCCTTGAATGATCAACACTTTCAGATGAATATGAAACTCTCTCAAGAATGGGGGTTTCCATTCTCCCTTTTGAAACTTTGGGGGAGTTATGGTTTGACCCACCACTTTTAGACCATTGTCTCCTACCAGTTGTATGGAGATCTTCTCCTATATTACTCTCTGGATTATCTCTATAATAGGACCTGGCATTTCTTTGCCGACTCATTTTAATTAGTAGAGAACTTTTAATATTTCAATATGCAAATACTAGAATGCACAGAGTACAAAGTTTCCACCCACAACAAGTATGGGAATGTCTTACAAATTGATCAAGAAATGGAACAATATAAAGGTATTCTCTATGAACTTTAAACCCCTATTTCTAAAACCCAAGTCTCCCCAATACATTCATCATTTTGTTAGAGCTTTTTCTTGAAGAACCTCAATATAGCATTTATGCTTGACTCTTAGATTCCCAAATTTTGATTCAAACAAGTAAAAGTCTAATTAACAAGGATTTGATATGTCTTCTCTTTGAGCTCCACAGACTCAGGTGGGTGTACATATCTTTATTTACTTCTTCTCAATAAATCATGCAATGGATTAACTTCTCACAATAACCTACTCCTACCTTTTACTGCAACTGTTGATAACAAATCCTACAAATGATAACCACCAATCTTATGCAAAGCTTCACAAGCCAGACTATGAATGTAAAAAGAGAAAATACTAGTGAAATAAGGATTTTCATCCTTCTTTTATTCAAGTTCCAAACTCAGGCAGGCTAACCTAATGATTCACTCTTCAAGGAATCAAAAAAATTACTTGTATTCTTTAATACAAATGATAAACATCTATGTTCTTAAACAGAAACATAAAAGAATTGTTTAGATTTTAAAGCTTGATGGTGATAATTTCTATTCAAATTTAGACCAGTGCCTAATCCAGGACAAAGAGTCAAATGAAATATATAATCACAGAAACCTTTTAATGAAAAAAAACTTAGAACTCAATGAAATTCCTTACAAGTCATCTTTTCATTCTCATATCCATGTATCAAATTCTTATGCAAATATTTAACCCTTTGAAACCACCCTTAAGAATTACCCCTCCCTTGGAAGAAACTTAAGAAAAATCCAACATCTACCTTGTAAACAGTATATTGAACTTGCCTTACAAACTCAATTAACAAGAGCTCAACTAAAAGCACATGAAGAGATCATAGATATGAAATAGGAACTTCCACTATATTTTATTAAAATATCTCTATTCAATAAATCCAGAATGATAAAAGCTTTAAAACTAGACAAAATTCAAAAAATTGTCTCGCAGTTGTGAGTTTGTCACCCTTAACATTACTTTACAAATTTCTATTAATAGTATACACTAGCCATCTTGGAATCCTGAAAGAAAGCAAGATGAAACAAGCTTTGGAGGGCTAGGAAAGGTAAAAAGTGCTAGAAGACAAAAATAGTTAAAATTTCCAGTCAGTGGAGGAGGAGAACTTGAGTAGTTGATTTGCAATCATTTTGGATGTTTTGCAGTTGGCACCTTTATCCATAGATGTTCAAGGTAAATTCTAAAAGTTGTCACAAGACATAATGACTACCAACATAGGATAGCCTACACCATTCTTGATGATAATTACCCTCCCTATGTTTATTTATCAAGTGCCTTATCCATTCATTACTCATCTATTACATCCAGGTTTATTGTTGTTGGCTTCTTCTTCTTGGGCCTAGTGTTGTTGTCTCAAAAGATCAGATCGGTTTATTTATAGCTCTGAGACAAGATCTGAATCCACTAACATGAAACCCTCTAAGAATAAGATTTAATTTTTGAATTTTGATAATAAAGGTCATAGGTGGGGCCGAAACAAGCATCGATGTCCAAAATTCAAATCTTAATCAACTTTAAAAATGATTCGTCGATCTTCCTTTAACTACCTGGTCTGGCGATCTAATCTACCACATGGCATGTAGGTACAATGCCTTGAAGACTAGATTTCATGAAAAAATTTCATAAGGCTTCACTCCCACCGTCAAATCCTTTCAAACTTACTTTCCCTTTATCCTTTCTTTGCTCTGGCCCCACGGTCACAGGAGGACAGGTGTTAGCTAGGCACAATGCCTCAAAGACTAATTCCTGATCATCTCCACTTTAAGGTAATGTGCCAGCCATCTGATCAGAATCAATTAAATTCTTCTTTAACTTAGTTATAACTTAGAAACCGGGACCAAATTCTCTCCATGTGGCATATTTATAATGGCTCTGAGAAACCCTGTTGTCCTCTGACCTGCGCTGATCGGGCTGGACACGTGTCAAGCAGGCGTGATTCCTTAAAAAATATTTGTCAATCATCTTTAGCATAAGGCTTTGCACTATCCATCAGATCAAATCAAACCTAATTGCATATTAACTTTACCCTTGGTTAGTAGACTGCAGGTTATCGAACCCAGAAGGACATGTGTCGATTGGTTGCATTGCCTTAAATATTAAAAATATGCATCTTATCCTTTGAGTCTTCGTGCCGATCGTAGATCTTTTTCAAACTAACTGTCACTTTATCTTCCTTTGAAAACCTAGAAATGATGACATCAGAAATGCTACATGGTGATCAGGTGTGATGCCTTGATCAGTAAAGAACTTCATCTTGCGCATTAAGGAAAAGTGCCAACCATTGATCCATTTAAAACCAATCTATCCTTAACCTCTCCGTAGCCCCCGCAACTTTACACATGGCACAAAGGTGCAATGTCTTGAAGGTAATATTTTTATCATCTCCTTTATAAGGAAAAGAATTGACCCTTATATTTAACTTAACTACATCACGGCTTACCTGACCACCACTTTGACTGACCGCAGGTTCCACCTCCCAAATAGGAAACATGACATACAGGTGTGATGCCTTAAACATTAAAGAGATTCATGTCTATCTTGAGGAAATACACCAGACACATGATCATATTTAACTTTCCTTCCTTTTACTTTACTCCTCAATGTTGAGTCAAACCCACTTGGGACACATGCCACAAAGGCGCAATGCCTTAACAGTTAATCTGACTGCATCTCTACTTTAAGGCTTTGCACTCACCGTTAGATAAAATAAGACTTGTGTCATTTTTAATTTCTCCTTTATCACTGAGAAGGGTATGTCATGTGTCACTTAGGATAAATGCCTTGAATATTAATCTTTTCACATCTTATGCCAGCCACAAGATCTTCGGCAACTTGACCACTCATTAATTGATTTCAAATGAGCCCCAAGATCTGACAACTGCCACACATCGATATGGCACAATGCCTTGAAGAATAACCTAAGAGAATCTTTTGATTAAGACCACGCCAACCGTAGTATTTTTCAAAACTTGTCATCACTTTATCCTTCCACTAACTTTAAGCACATAGGACCCACGCTGTCAGAAGGGACAGATGTCATACTGGCGCAATGCCTTGAAGACTAATATCACCACATCTTGAGATTAAGGCAAAGAGCCAACCATCAAATCTTATAAGACTTATATGCACTTTATGATAACCTTTAATATATGTTGGACCTACCAAATACACATGGATTTCAGGCATAATGCCTTAATGAATATCTGGTGATCATCTTTTCTTGGAGGCTTTGCACTATCCATTGGATCAAAGTTAAGTTGCACGACACATGATATTTAAATAAAAAGGGCTTGTGGGGTATTCAAAATTAGGATAAATAAATAAAGTTCTAGGACTTAGGTAAATTAACAACATGGCCCCGCTTGACAACAATATGAACACATGGGTTTAAAGGACTTTAAGTGACCCGTAAAGTAACTCCAAAATAGAACAAGTCTAGAGGGTTTAGGGTTTTACATGGAAATTGATTTAACAAGACTTAGGTTTTTACCACCAAGGGATAAATAATAATCACCTAGGGTTTACATGATACAAAGCCTTCTCAAAACATAGTTGACTTTGAATGCAGACATTTTCTAAAAAAATTACAAGCATACTTGAAAAGAATTCAATGTTTTAGGCACAAACGAACACTCGGAACCCAAAAAAATTAACATGACTCAGAAAACCTAAAAAATTCCCAACATGGACATAAATAATTTTTTTTTTTTTCTTCTATGTATTTGGTGGTTAGTTGCAGCCGACTAACTCATTTAATAATTATTTACAAGCCAACTTGTGGTTGTGTGTATAAAATAGAGTCTAGGTTGATGTTTTAGGGGGGAGGAAGTTGATAAGCTAAAATTTGGTAAAGTGGTGAGCAGACAGTAGTAAGTGGGTAAGACAAAAACTTGTAATATTGCTTGGTGGCTTGTGAGCACAAGTTCAGATCTGGTTTCTTCCACTTAGCTATAGGGTAGACTAGTAAAGATGTATCCTACAAAATCTTGTTGAATCTGTTAATGTAATTGGCCCTAATCGGGAAGGCCTTATAGCCCTACATGTTGTATGTAATGGGAATTATGACATAATATAAATTTGATATTAATATACCTTGTTGTGTTGTTAGGGTTTCTATTGTGAATGTTGTTTAACTGCAAGTTTGGATAGTCCTATATTGGATCCTCTGAGCTTGACTGCATCAGGTCTATATTTCCTCCTTGAGTTACCTCGGTTCCATATGAACCGAGGATTATTGATAGCTATGGTAGAGCAATGGAACTCTGACCATAATACCTTTCACTTAACATTAGGAGAGATGACTATCATGCTAGAGGACATCTATAGGTTTTTGAGGATCCCAACCTGAGGAGAGAAGGTATATTGTGATCAGGTCTATTATGGAAGCACATGCATATGGGTCTTTGTAGATCTAACGATTGGTGACAAGAGAATTACATGGGCATAATTTTTTCTTTCCCTCCTCTTCCTATAATGTTAGGCACCTTGATTGGCAATTTACTGTTACCAGATCGACAAGTTCATGGATTTATAGTAGGTTGGGGTCACATCAACAACGATATGATCACACATCCCTAGAGATTTGATTGGGTTTCATGCGTACTAGCACAGTTGTATCATGAGTCACACCATGTTGTTTATAGAGGTAATGTTGCTTTATCAGTTGGAGCTACGCTATTGCAATTATGGACATGGGAGAATATCCCTATTTCAAGGCCGATTTCTACTAGGCAGAGAGATCCTGGATGGCTGTATGCATACTTGTATGATGGCATGGTTGTCCAAACTTGATTGGGAAATTTTTATTTTTGGAGACATATGCTCAACGATATAGATTAGGTTATATGTAGACCATATTTAGGATGTGAGGCTTGGAAAGAGGATGAAGATGAGTTGCCTTACAATTTTTTACCATGATGGATGATAGGTCGGTCACCACTAGTGATCGAGAGATTGTTTTTTTATAGAGTGTCTTGATAGTATGACAGAGTTCAGGACATGCCTCAGAGTTTAGCCTTATATGCGCGAGTCCAGGATGAGAGATCTATGTGGGGTGGTCAGGTTAATTTCTAGTATGCATGTGATGAGTTTGATAGATTAGGATATGTGTAGTGGGATGTGTGAGCACATAGAAGATTTTTGGATGTCGGCAGATTATGCACAGTGGTTTGGTAGACAAGTTCCCACGGTAGGATAATCCTAGTGAGCTGATTCCTGATATGGATGATCCTTCTAATGATGATGATGATGCTGGCAGTGGTGGTGATGGAAAAGGAGGTAGGAGAGTACAAAGAGTACAGAGAGGTCCACACATTTAGAGATCTCCTTAGCAAGCTTGAGGCAGAGGTAGATGACATGTAGGTCCACAAATGAGGGGTGTTCATGTGCGTAGTAGAGGGTGTGGTTACATGATGAGACCAGTACAAATAGTACCAGTAGTAGTATAGGGAAAACAATGATAGAGAGTGCCCAGATAAGCTCAAATAACTCTTTCTAGATAGGTTCCTCTACAGCAAAAATCTCCTCCACAAAGATAGGTTCCTCCATAGATTATTCCAATCGTACATATTGCACCATAGGTTCCTCTTGCACCACAGGCTCCATAAGCCATAAACACCTTGACATAGGATGTTAGGACCTTATAGGGTGGGATGATAATGATAAGTGGTCAGATTGATCAGGTTGCAAGAATGATGTAGCAGTTCATGAATATGATGGCACAGAGGCCAAGTATAGCTAGTAATAGTCAGGTACCTCAGACAGATCCTAGAAGTTTAGGAGGTAGAGGTACAGATGGCATAGGTTGTCCTAATGGGATAGATGGTACTAGTGGGATAGGTGGTGCCCCTAGTTGAGATTTGGATCCTCATTTGATATATCGATGTACCATATGTATTTTGATCATGATGTACCTCTTTGATATGATGTATGTTTGTTTATACATGCTCACATTTGATTTGCACTTGTTATGATGACTTCATCATTCTTGAGTTCCATGATGATATATGAGACTTTATTTGATGATATGATTTCTATATGATGTTACGATGCATTTTATTTTTTACATGCTATGGATGCAATGCCTTATATATGACATAGTTATATGAATGAAAATGTATGCAAGTCTATTTCTAAATGCTTTTAATTTATTTTAGGATGCAAATCTAAATGATAAATTTAATTCAATGATATTACATGAATGTATGTTCTCTTGTATTCTGATAATGAAATATTTCAATGAGATGTACCTATATGAATGCTGAAATGTGTATAATGATTTTGGAGAAGGAATAATTTTTAATTATGTATAACTTATAAATAGTGTTTAATAATTAATGCAATGGTGAATTCACAAGAAATTCTCCATAATTGATTGATTTGAACCCAGATAATAATATCAAATCTTTGAATAATTAACCCCCTTGAACTTAGGACATCCCCTAAATGAAATTAATCTAAAAATGAAATGCAACTAACTGTCACTTTGTCTTTGCAAAAGAAATGCAAAAGAACATATATTATCATCATTGAGCCTTTGTGAACCAGGAGCAAGTACAATCATCACTAATTGGATAACCACATCATGATAATATGAATACTTCTTTCATCGATCTTGTAACTAGTTGAAACTAGTACAACCCTCACTAGTTGAAGATCAACTATGGGAGTCTAAATACTGGTTTCATCAAATTTGAAGTTGCAATTGGATATAGGTATTAAGATATGGAAGAGATAAATATCCAAGGTATCCATTTGCATAAACAAACAAAGGTCAAACCTCCTTGATATATGAATGTCCTCGATGATTCTTTGATGACCATGTCATTAGATGAATTCACATATTTTGGTGATTGTTCCTCAAAACAGTCACACAGAAATCAAGAAAAATATCATGTCTTCATCATCATCAATCTATTCAAAACATCATTGATTAGCTAAAAATAACATGACTCAATTAATCATCCTAAAAAACTTGAAGTATTTGTATTGTATCAAAAAAATTCAATATAATTTCATCCATTTTGATCAGTTAGGTTTTGTCAATTTTTAATCCTGATAATAAAGTCATGAAGGTCAAGGATCAAGTCTCAAGATTGAATGTTTGGTTTGAATAATGATATAAATCAAAGGTTAAAAAATGTCTAACCATTGAAGTTTTGAAAATCTCTCATGTCATGTGACCAAAAAGTGTCATAATCAAATCCATTTCTGAATCAATCCCAATCTTTTTCCCCCAAGTGAATATGAAACCATGTAAATTTGTGCAAATGAAACCCGATATGTGACAAAGGCTTGAACAATGCAACTCAAAGACTTTATTATGACTCAAATGATGAATCCAAGGATATATGCAATGAGATGAAAAATGCAATATGTACAAATGCAACTAGGAAAGACCTAAGGGATCAAAAAGTGCATGTTTGCCAGGTTTTCACCTTTTGAATTTATTGCTCTTTTTCTCTTTTTTCTTTTTTTTTTCTTTGATTTTTTTTATTTTTTTCAAAATAATCAAGGCACCTATTTGATAGGTTTTCACCAAGACAATGATTTTTGGATCTTTTGAATTTTTTTGCTTTCTTCATGCTCAAATTTCCTCTTTTTTTCTTTTCTGCTTTTCCATTATTTTTGAATTTTTTGATATTTCTCATTTTTTTTGGATTTTTGAACTATTCTCATATTTTTGGAATTTGAACTTTTCTCATGTTTTTAGATTTTTAAATTTTCTCATGTACAAATAATTATGCTAATCTCATCGGATACACTTTTGTCTAATAATCTTTCAACCTATACACTTTCATCTGCTTAGGTGTAAAACCTCTTCAAGTGAATGCTATTAATAGGTTCTTGTACCTCGTCTCCTTCACAATCAACCAATTTGTATGTTCCCATGCCAAAATAAGAATTAATAGCAAAGGGTCCTATCCAATTTGCTTCCCATTTCTCTTTATTTTCTCTCTCTACTTGATTCTTAGGGTTCTCTCTCAACACTAAATCTCCCACTTGAAATGCTCTAGGTTTGATCTTCTTGTTATAATTCCTTGAAATTTGGTTTTTGGTACACTTTCAAGTGTTCATAGGCTTGAGTTTGATGTTCTTCTAATAATTCCAATTTTTGAAGTCTTGCAACCCTATAATCCTCATCATTTATCAACCCTTGCAAGGATACTCTCAAAGATGGGATTTCAACCTCTAAAGGTAAAACAACTTCTGCTCCATAGACCAAAAAGAATGGTGTTGCCCCCATTGATGTTCTAATTCTTGTTCTATAGGCCCACAATTTCGCGTTCAATTGTACATGCCAATCCCTTCCTGGATTATCTATTGATCTCTTCAATATCTTAAGGATGTTCTTATTTGTTGCTTCAGCTTGACCATTTCCTTGAGGATAGTAAATTGAAGAAGAATGGTGTGTAATGTGAAATGTCTCACACAATTCATCCATGTCTTTATTTTTGAATTTTTTTTCATTGTATGTTATGATGGATTTATGAATACCATATCGAAAAATGATGTGTTTTAGAATAAACATGGAGATTTTCTTGCCTATTGCAGTTGTTATTGGCAGAACTTCTACCCATTTTGTAAAGTATTTTTTTGTAGTTATAATGAACTTATGACCATTGGATGAAGGTGGATAAATCATCCCAATAAGACCAAATCCCCATTGATAAAAAGGCCATGATGTAATGATTGGGTGTAGCTCTTGTGTGGGCACATGAATCATATATCCGTGATATTGACATTTCAGACACACTTTGATAAATTGGCAAGCATCTTTCCCTAAGGTTTTCCAAAAGTAACCCATGTGAAGGATTTTCTTAGCTAGGTTTAACCCACTTGAATGAGACCCAAAAATACCATCATGAACATCACATAAATCTAATTTCTATTCCTTTTCCTTTAGACACCTAAGTAGCATTCCATCAAGACTTTTACGATACAATGTGTTGGATAAAATAGTATAATGGGTTGCTTGGAATATGAAATGTCTCTTTTGGGTTCAAGTTTGGTCCAAGGGTAAAACTTGATTTTTAAGATAATTAAATATAATTCCATACCAAGGTGATTCATGTCCATTCAATAGGCAAATGAGTTAGGTTTTGGGTAATTCAAAAGCACTTTTTACTAGTTCTTCTAGCATTCTGATCTGGCATTTGAAGTAATGAAGCTAGAGTAGCCATGGCATCCGTTGATCTATTTTTGTCTCTTGGAATTTGTTCAAAGGTGATCAAAACAAATTAATTTTTCCAACCATCTACCATCCTCTTGTAAGGCATCAACTTGTCATCTTTATTTTGGTATTCATTATTAATTTGATTAATGAATAGTTGTGAATCTCCATATACTTGCACTTGTGTCACATTCCATTCTAAAGCTATTTTGATTCCAATGACTAAAGCCTCATATTCTATAATTTTATTGGTACATGGGAATAAAAAATTTTAAGATTTAGGAATAGTATATCCTTGAGGTGTGATCAACAAAATTCCTACTCTTGATCCATGTTGGGTATAAGATCCATCAAAATACAACTTGCATGCTTTTGCTTCCACATTTAATATTTCTACATCTGGAAACTCTATTTGAATAGGATGATTTGAAACTAAGGGATTCTCCACCAATTGATCTGCTATTATTTGTCCCTTAATGTATTTGCAGTCCACATACTCAATATAAAACTCACTTAATATCATCACCCATTTAGTAATCCTCCCTGTGAGAGCTATTTTGCTAAGTAAATATTTAAGATGATCAATCTTAGCAATCAATTTAACCTTGTGCATCAACATGTAATGTCATAGTTTTTGGGAATAAAAAACTACCGCTAAGCAAGCTCACTCCATGAAATAGTAGTTTAACTCATATTTAGCCAAAGTTATGCTTAAGTAATAGATTTCTCTTTCTTTTCCATCATTATATTCTTATGATAATAAAACCCCCTAAGATTGTTTTGTTGCTAAAATGTATAATAATAAGGGTTTATCTTTGATGGGTGGCATCAAAATAGGTGGATTTACTAAATATGTCTTCAAGAGTGTAAAATATTCTTCACATTCATCATCAAATTTGAAAATGGTATCCTTGTGTAACAACCTAGTGAAAGAATGGCTTTTTCCACCAATTGAGATATAAATCTTCTAATGGATTGGAGCCTTCCTTGTAATAGTGTTATTTGGCTAGTGTTTTTAGGTGTTTCCATCTCCCTAATTTATTGCACCTTTTCTGGATCTACCTCTATTCCTTTGGCTAAAACTATGTAACCCAATAGCTTTCAATATTGGACACCAAATGCATATTTTTTAGGATTTAACCTAACTTTAAATTTTTCCAACCTTGTAAAGATTTTCTCTAAAATAGGTAGATGATCTTTTATTTCATGTGACTTGGCTAAAATGTCATCCACATAATCTTAAAGAAAGGTGTGCATCATGTCATGGAAAATTGTAGTCATTGCCCTTTGATATGTAGCTCCAGCATTTTTAAGGTCGAAGGGCATGGAATTCCAAGAAAAGGTACCCCAAGGTAAAGTAAAAGTAGTCTTCTATTGATCTTCAGGTGGTATTCTGATTTGATTATAACCACTAAATCCATCCATTAAAGAGAACATGGAGTGTCCCACTATCAATTCCACTATAGCATCAATGCTTGGTAATGGAAAATCATCTTTAGGGAAAGAAAGGTTAAGATCTCTAAAATCGGTGCACACTCAGATAGACTTGTCATGCTTAGTCACAAGTACAATGTTTGAAATCCATTCTGCATAAGCTATGACTCTTATGAAGCCAACTTTTAGTAACTTCTCTAATTCTGCTTTAACCAACAAAGCCATATGAGGATGCATCTTTCTTAACTTTTTCTTAATTTATTTCACTTTGGGTCTCACATTAAGATGATGCATTATGAAAATAGGATCTAATCCTGACATATCCACATAAGAGCATGAAAATTTGATTTTCTTTTCTTGGAATAATTTGATAAAATTCTTTCTTTCTGTTGGAGTTAAAGATGTTGTTAGATGTATGAACTTGGGATCCAATTCCATGCAATTATTAAATTTTTATGTTGGCTCAATTAATATGGGAGATCTTTCCTCTTCATGTTTGGGAAAGGTGTCCAATCTTTCTTCCTTAGGTGCCGAAATTGGGTTTTCACCTTTGGAAACATGCTTTATTTTTACTTTTATTGGATCTAGCACCGTCACATGGTGGTTTTCACCACTATACCATTTCATTTTTTTTATTTTTTTATTTTTTCTTGTGGATTGAGATATTGTACACTTTCTTCCATAACCATGCGTGGATCAAATTCATTGGTGGAAGATGGTTCAACCATATTGAGGTATAGGGCCATGGCATTGTCATTAGGGAAATAAAGTAAGTCATTTGGATAATTCAAATCCCAATCAATAAGTTCTAGATGGATAAGAGATAGGGATTTGTTGGGTAAGGTTTCATTCATGGGGTTTAAGGACATGACTTCATTTTAAGGTTCATACATTGTATCGCTTAAATCGATGGCATGTGCTTGTTCAAGGTGTTCCATAGAAGTTGGATCAAAATTATATTCACTTGAGTCCTCATAGATTTCCATGGGAAAAAATAATTTAGGATTAAACCTAACATTTGAATCTCCCCCCATGAAGGTACCCATTGTTCACCTACCCATTTATTTTCACTAGATTCTTTTCCTACATTTGGTACTTGAGAATCATTTGTCACTTGTGTAGAACTCGACCCTTGATCCATATTGGCTTGTTTTCTTTCACTAGCTATAGGAGCATAAGTATGAATGACATTTATTTCCTTGTCATTAAAAGAAGCTTTGGATAGAGAATCCCATTCATATTCACCGGAGTCATCTTCACTTTCGGACCCTAACATATGTACATGTTCATAGGAATCATGAATATTGCTTGAACTACCTCCTTGCTCTTGATATCTTATTCCTGATTTTTCATCCTTGGATCTCCAAGGAGGTTGAATGGGTTCTAACAAGCCTTTTTTTATTATACCTAAGGGTACTCTTCCCTTGTAACCCATCTTTTGCATGATTTGGAATCCTTTTCCATATTGTTCGGTTTGAATTTTGACATGTTGAACTCTCTCAATTGGCACACTTGTACTATCCTCATCTTTGTAAATCCATTTCAATACTTCATTAGCTTCTTTCTCTAAGGATTATTGATCACTTTCTCTCACAGAATGGGAATTGTATTTTTCAGGTGGGTGAGAACTAGAATGTTTTCCATGTGTCCTTGGAGAAGTGGGTAAGTCAAATAATGAAATAGAATATTCCCTCACTCCCTTTTTATGTATTTTACATTGTTTTTAAAAATTATGCATCATTTCATTCATCTTTTGATACATGTCCTCTTTTTCTTGTTCTCTTTCAACCCTAGAAGGTTTAAAACTTTCTTCCCTTGGAGTAGAAACTTTCACCAAAAGATCATTATAACTTTCACCCTCAAAACTAACCTTCTTTTTTTTTCCTTTAGTCAATGTAGATAAGTTAGTTTCATTGTGACTTGAGGTAGAAGTAGCATTTAATTTCAAACTAGGACCTTCTTCCTTAATTTATTCAATGATTGCACTAGGAATGACTCCTTCTCTATTGTGTGGAATAAATAGCTCATGTATAGGTTTCACCATGTTACAATATTGAAAGGGATTTGAGTCTCCTCTAATAGTTATTTCCTCACCCATGTATGGAAACTTAATACATTGGTGATATGCCGAAGGCACCACTTGCATTTCATGAATCCATGACCTCCCTAGAAAGATATTATAAGTTAATTTCATATCTAGGACTTGAAAAATGGTATCCTTCTTGATTGGGCCCACTTGAACGGGAAAAACCACCATTCCTTTGGAAGACCTCTCCTCCTCATCATAAGCTTTTATAGTGATTTGTTTCTTTGGATCAATGGATGATTTGGATAACCCTAAAGCCTTAAATAGACTCAAGGTACAAATATTTAGACCACCTCCTACATCAATGAGGACTCTTTTGACATGGTGCTTTTGGATCAAGACCTCTATATACAATCGGAGTTTTTGAGGATGATTTATAGACATGTCATCTTGCTCAGAAAATGATAGACAATGAGGTGCAATGAGATGAGCCACCATGTTTTGGAACCTTTCTTCCTCCAAGTTATAAAGAATGGTCATTTCCACAAGGGATTTCTCCAAGATTTTCTTATGATTGGGAAACATTTTTAATAGCTCCAAGATGGAAATTTGATCTGGTGTATGTTTTAATTGATCCACTAAGCTATAGGGATTCATTGAAGGAGGTGTTTGTTTTGTCAAAGTGGTTTCTTGAGTAGGACCAAAAGGTTTAGGAGCACTTCCTTGTAGGGTGATCCTTGTTGCTTTCCCCCTAGTAACAAAATTAGAGGTCTCTTTGCTAGGTTTTTCCTTCACCACCATAACATTAATAGTATTTTCATGTCCTAATAGGGCATTGATAGTATTATCATAGCTATGGGTAAAGTTGACTTTTTTGTTACCCCTCAAATTACTGTCATTTTTGTTAGCATTTGAAGATTCCCCTTTCTCATGTTTGAATAAAGGTTTTTTAAAAGCCATGTGATCTTCATTATTTTGGGGTCCTTCGACTTTGATCACTCCATTGTCAATGAGGTATGGCACCACATGTTTCAATCGCATACAATTGTTTGTCTTGTGCCCTCTATTCCGATGGTATTCACAATGGTTTGATTCACTCCACCATGATGGTTTCAGTTGTGGCTCATAGGGCTGATATTTAGGTAATTCAATAATCTTATTCGCGATGATATTCCTTAATGCATTTTCAAGAGGTTCACCCAAGAGTGTGAATTTCCTTCTAGGAGATGGAGAAAAGAAGGGTTTAGGCTTTCTATCCTCTTGATTGTTCCCAATTTGTTGTTGTTATTGAAGGGAACCTTAGTTTCTTCATTCACATTGTTGTCTTGGTTAGTTCCTCATGTGAGATTGAATGGAGTGGCTTTTAAGTTGTTTTCTTCCACAACTCAATCATTCACCAAACCTTGTTAGTATTCTTGAGCCAAAACCGATTATTATTAGGAGGAGCTATATTTTTATTGTTGTTAGAAGTGTTATTATTATTAGAATTTTTGTTGTCTTTATAGAGTTTTATTTCTCCACTTTTCAAGAACACTACCTCCATTGTGAATCCATTTTCAATTAGGTCTTGGAAAGAACGTGAACATTGTCATCTCAAACAGTAGTTCATTTTCGTATTCAAGCTATTTATGAATATGTCCATCTTTTCCTTTTTGGGAAAACTTTGAGGGTATCTATAAAATACCACTCTCCATATTTGTAGGAAAATTAAGAACCCTTCTCCATCGTGTTGTTTTGTATTGCATAAATTAATCATTGTGACTTCGTGTTTGATATTATAAAAATAGTGTGTCACAAATTTGGAATCCAATTCTTTGAAAGTATGAATATCGGAGGGTAGTTTAGAAAATAACTCCATCGCCATTCCTCCAAGGCTTCTTGTAAATAATCTCATTAAATAATTTGTTTCGTGCATGAACTCCAAGCTCGATACACAAAATTCCCGTAGGTGATCTTATGGATAAGATTCTCCCTCGTATTTGTCATACTTGGGAAAAATTGCATTAGTAGGGAATGGAACCATAATTATGGTTTTATCAAAGGGAAAGGGATATAATACTTTGATTGAAAAGGGTTTAGGAACCCCCATTTGTTTCATTTTTTCCAATTGCATTTGAAAGAACTTAAACTGTTTGTTCATGATGTCGATGGGATTAGTCTCATCTTCTTTTGGTTTCAATTTATCAATGCCATAATCATAGGGAATTTTTGTCCCCGCTTGTGTTAGGTTGAGGAAGTACTTCTCCCTATCTCTTTCTAAAACTTTCTCCACAAGTTTCATGAATAATGGGCTTTGCACCACTTCACTTACTTTTTCCTCGGTAGCCTCCTCATCTTGAGGGTCATTGTTACCTCCATTTTTGTCCACCCCTTGGTTATTAGGGTCAATTCCTCCTCCATTAGCACCATTATTATTAGCATCTACATTTCCACTATTTTGATTATTAGTGGTGTCCTTTTTGACAAGATTAATGAGATCGGGATCTATATTACCAAAAGGAAAAGACATATTTGGTTCCACCTCTTTTTTAGGTTCAACTATTTGTCATGAGGAGGTGAAGGTGTCACTTGGGAAAGGAATTTATTGCCTTAGATATATACCATTAGATTGCAAGGTTGAATTTATGTAGTGGGATCTAGTGAAAGCCAACATTAGCATAAATCAAATATTTCTTGGCTTATCCCTTTGATCAATCCCTAAAAAAATGATTTTGAATATTCCAAATATGAGGGATTTTGATCAATAAAAGATGAAACACAGGTAGAAATTCCAAAAAGGTATTATATTATGAATTGAAAATTTGTCCAAACCCTCAAGAAATTCCCCCTATTTTACTATCTCAGTCTGTACATGGTGTTTTACTATTGGTACGCGACTCTTGGCAGTAGTCTATGCGCTCATTGGAATGATGTTATGCGCAACTTAAGACTTAGTACACGTATTTGATTATTGATATGCGGAACTTGAAAGTTGTATGTGGCACTAGGAAGATGACCATTCATAATTTTAAACATGGTATGCACCACTTGGTTTGTTAGGTGTCACAGAACTATTGGTACGCATGACAAGAAGGTTTGTAAGCATCACTTCACTAGGAAAAGTTATGTCATTGTTTGATGGATTATTTAAAAAAAAAAATTTAAAAGATGATTTCTTGTTTGAAAAAAATAGAAACAAACAGAACACACATAGAAAAAATTGTTTATTTATTCTAAACCACACAAAGTGTATGTTCTCGGATGTTTTCACGAGTCTTGACAAGAAAAACTTCCAAACAAGCTACCTAAGATCAATTTTGGCTCTTAACATGGATTTAAGAGGTAAGCTTGCTACTTAACCAGATTTTAATGTAAATTTATTTCAAATAAATGATGAGTCTCTTATACCCCCATTACAAGGGCTTCCCACATGCATGAAAATACAATTTTGCACAATTCTGAAGGACTACTAGAGGAGGTGAAAATTCTCAACACCGGTTTGTCACGCACCCTTTTAAGGATGAATGCATTTATATTATAGTGGGTTGTATTTTACCATGGATAAAGTGGTTGTCTCCCACTTGGGTCATTCCCTCTCACCGTCCTTGTAAGGGTGTACTCGGGAGGTATCCCCTCTATAGCTCTGACATGTTCATATTAAAGCAAGAAATGAATCAAATCGGTAGGTTAAGGATTTTGATTCACTCAAAGAATGAAAATCATATCCCTACTATTTTATTCTCTTCCAAACACATTTAATAAATGGTTAATTCCAACCTCTTGACAAGGAAGTTTTAAAAAATAAATGTTTGGTTCATTCCTTAGCCTTTCTTTCTATCCCCAAATTTGATGTGTTTCACATTTTGATCAACTACAAGAGTTGAGTTTTGGTGCTCAAATCAATAGATTGGATTTCCTATGGACTTTCCAATCCAATAGTGGGAAACCCAAGTGATTTGGCCAAATAACAAGGTTTTAACCAAATTAGGTTTTAAAACCCTCTTCAATTTTGGCTCTGCAGAACCAAGGCTGGTAGTCCTACTTCTTGAACTTAATCTTCAAGTTCCAAGGCTTTTTATAATAGATAATAGATCTTGAACACTCTCCTCCTCCAAACTATGGCAAAGCAATTTGAAAGAACACTTGAACTGAAAGCTGTAAGTCACAAATGCTAACTAAAAATATCAATGTATTAAGAATGTTTGTGTGTATATAAATAAAAGAATAGGCAAATGTAAAGATTATGACAAAACTATAAACAATGAATTCAATGACCAAAATCCAACAAAAATGTAGATGAGTGCCTAATTTCCTCACGGGCAATAGATTCAATATCATCCAATCCTTTGTGCAACCTCAGAGAAAGTTTTTCTAGAAAAATATCACTTCAAAGGTGTTATGGAATGAATATGCAACCTCAAAATAAATTCAGAGATATCTCAATAGGATATTACTTTCTCAAATGACAGAAAAATTGACTGAGGCCTCAATCAACAATATTTTAACCATGCAAGATGAGAAAATCAATTGAGAATTATAACAATGAACCAGATTTGGAAGCATATACATCAAGCTATCACTTTGAAGAAGTTCAAATTGGTTTATCTGAGGGACTAATTGTAAATGAAAAGATATCTATTCCCACAGGTGAAAGAAAAAGGTCTACTTATCTTATTAATTTTAGAAAATGGTACAATTCAATCCATGTTGCAGTCGTTGATCAAAACTAATCCAGACTGACTATAATAACTATATGATCCTCCCCACCCCTGCATTGATCCTGCTATCCTTATTTATATATAAGCCAAAGGATGTGAACAAGCTTCAGATCAATGCAACGGTTCATATCTAAAACCTAATCCCTATGATCAACAACTGAACAGCCACAATTACAATTAAGAATGATTTATCATCCTTATGAATAGTTATCGACCAAAGTGATAATATGATTAAACTATTCATTAATAATTCATTAAGAATCTCTAATATATCTTTAGCTTCTACATGGAATATCAATGGATGTCTACATGTCTTTGCTCTTTCAGCTTTCATCCAGGTCGCATTATTTCTTGTTAACCACTTTTGAAACCCTTCATGCAGAACAATGTCAATGTGTCAAATGATAATAAAACCATAAGTCGACATGCAATATTAATATAATAACATTAAAATATTTAACAAAAAATGAAATCCTAATCAACAATGCCATTTGGTCATTTTTTTCCTTTATATCCGTCTGAGACACATGGCATGATCTCGCAATGCCTTAGTGGGTAACCATCATGCATCTTTTCATCATGAGTGCATCGATCATAGATCAGACGTGAACTACATCATTGATGTTCTAACTTGCCCGGTCTTTTTATTAAACTCTGGCTCTCTCTCTAGCGACCTTGCGACTGCATAGTCTCCTTATTGCTGAAAAACTTCCCTTAACCATGGTTTTTTTTTTAGATTCGGTGACTGAAGCTTTTAACAATTCCTTTAAACCCTTGGTTTCCATTCAGAGACTTGGCGACTGCACCCTTATCTCTTTATTGCTGAATGATACTGAATTTTCAAACTTTATTTGGCGATCACCCGACTACCGTAGGTCTTCATATCTAATTGTTTAGTCTTTTAGTGGGGTCAGGACATGTGTTGTAATCGTGTCATGCCTTAATGGGTAATCACCATGCATCTTATCTTTAAGCCATTATGCTGACTGTCTGATCAAAAGGTATTTGTTTACTTTTTACCTTATCCCATGGTTTTAACCTTAACTGTAGCTTGACCTCGGGTTTTCTTCAGAGACTTGGTAACTGAGAAGTCTCATGATCTCCAATAATTTTTCTTAACTATGGTTTCTTCACAAGATTTAGCAACTGCCATAGGATTGAAACAAGCTCTGATTAAGATCAACAGTTGTCGCTGAGTCACCGAATAAAAAGGAATATTCCATTTTGATCTAGAGATAATGTGACAACCATAGGATTTGCTTTGTATCCATGGCCCAAATTTAATCTATGAATCTTTGACTTAACCCCAATATCATCTGGCGATCATGCGACTGAGACAAAAGGATAAGCCTGCTAATAACTCTAATTTTGATCATGAGATTACGCGACTGAATGATCTCAAAGTCACAAGAAGATTTCATTAACCCGAAGTTTGTCAGGATACTTCACGCCAATCATTGGATCGAAGCAAGATTAGAACATGATCGATGACTCATGTGGAATCACTTATCAATAAGAGCATATTCCTTTTTATCATGAGATTATATGACCAAGACATTCACCAAGAAAAAGAGCATAGTCCCTACCAATATTTTAAAATGAATAGGGGTCGTGGGAAAGATAAACAATGGCTAGAAATATGATATCAAATTTATGTAAGCTGTGGAAAATATAAAAGATAGCCAATCTAATGGAAAAATGCATAAAATTAAATAGGATAAATGCATAGGAGAGAACAATTGCAATAATAAACTATGAATGGAAGGAGGAAATACAGGCATAAACCAAGATAATAATTGCAAAAAATACTTCCCTTGAGCAAATTTGATCTACAGATTTAGGTAACACCAGTGGCTCTTTCTGGGGATGTACGTTCATACCTGGACATAGCAAGAATCCTAGCTATCTATGGAAAAGTAGACCATTAGAAGAACAAAAAACTACAATACATATTATACAAATAAGGAAGAAAAAATTGCCTCCTACAATATTTAAGAGAAGAAAGGTTTAAGATATTGACCATGTACAAGAAGTTCATGAGGATAACCTTCCAGATCCTGTAAAAGATAAGAATTCTCACCTCCCTTGCCGATGATAACGAAAGGGCCTACCCATAATGCATCAAATTTTCCATTTTTGCCTTTGTCTTGATCTCTTACATTCCATCTCAAAACTAGATCTCCTTCCTGGAATTTCCTTTCTGTAGTCTTCTTGTCAAACAAAACCTTCACTTTCTGTTGTAATTCCTGATTTCTTTCTTGAGCGTGGTTTCTCATCTCATCCAATTCTGCAAGCTGAAAGAATCTATCTCCCATCAAATACACTTCTTCCCATTGTTCTTTATTTATAAACTTGTATACTGGCAACAAATTATTCAATGTTAAATGAGCTTTCTTTCCATAAACAATTGTATATGGTGCATATCCAGTAGATTTCTCAATTGTAGTTTTGTCTGCCTAAAGTGCCAGGGGTAATTTAGAATCCCATGCTTTCTTGTTGTTACTCAACATTCTTTTAATAATCTTCATTATGTTCTTATTACTAGATTAAGCTTAGCCATTTCCTTGAGGATGATAAGGAGATGAATAAGGAATCTTTATCCCATATTTCTCATGAAACTCAGTGAATTCTATAGATCTAAAACACATAGCATTATCACAAACAATTTTATGAGGAACACCAAATCTTGTTAGTATATTTTCAGTCAAGAACTTAATCAACACTTTACTGGTAGCTTGTCTAGTAGGTATAGCTTCTACCCACTTAGTAAAATAATCGGTAGCCACCAATATCCATTTATTTCCACCACTAGAAGTGTCAATGATCTCTCCTATGAAGTCTATTCCCCACATTTGAAATGGTTCTTCAGTAGACATAGGATTTAGAGGTAATGCACCATTGTATCTTAGTTTTCTTGAGAATTTTTGAAATGCTTCACACTTCTGATCATATGCATGACAATCCTTAAATAGACAAGGCCAATAATATCCTACATTTAATATCTTATGGGCAGTGGTTTTTGTTGAAAAATGTCCTCCACATTGTCCATCATGAAGATCCTTGAGTACTTCCTTTGATTGATACTTATCTAGACAAAAAAGGAGTACCATCGATGTTTTTCCAGTATAAATCACCTTGGATTAAGACATACTTAAAGATGACTGCAATTTCAATGTCCTTTTCTAGTTATCATTTAGATTGTCTGGACATTTCATATGTTTCAATAAATACACTATGTTAGTATATCAAGGGCATCTTTCAATACTAGTATGATTTTAACTTAATTCCATTTGATTTATCTGTAATGAATCCATATTAGATTCTACCATTAGCCTTGCTAATCCTTGTCCTCTAATAACTTTAGTGATCTAAATTTCTATATCAAATTCCTGAATTTGATTTACCCATCTACATCTTCTCCCAGTAACCTCTAATTTTTTGAATATATCATTTATTCTAGCATTAGGAACATAAGCTATTATTTTTTCTCCTACCAAATAAGGCCTGAAATATTTCACTGCTTTCACAAGTGCATAAGCTTTATTTTCATTAATATCATAATTCAATTCAGAAGCTTGAAGATTTTTACTGAAAAATGCTACTGGTTGTTCATATCCTTCATTATTCTTTTGTAACAAGATAGCAGCAATGGTGTGATATGAGGCAAAGGAAAATAATTGAAAAGGTTTACCATAATCAGGAGATTTAAGGATAGGGGCTTCCTTGATTTCCTTTTTGATATTTACGAATGCTTCCAAGGCTTCATTTGTCCATTTCAAATCTATACCCTTCTTCAACATTATTGCAATTGGTTTAATTATTTCTGAGAAATTAGGAACAAACCTCTTCACAAGGTTTATCTGTACAAAAAAGGACTGAATCTTTTTAACATTCTTTGGGATCTCAATTTTATCAATTGCTACAATTCTCTTAGGATCTATTCTTACCCCATCTTTGGATACAATATGTCCTAATAATTTTCCTTCAGTGATAGAAAAATGAAATTTCTTTGGATTCAATGATATCCCATATTCAAGAGCTCTTTGAAAAATTTGTTCCAAATGTTTGCAATGATCTTCTACTTTTTTTGAATAGGTAGTCAAATCATCCTGATATACCATCATAATCACATCAATAAATTCTTAAGAGGAAACATTCATTGCCCTCTATAAATTAGCTCCTGCAACGGTGAGTCCAAAAGGTATTCTATCATATACATAGGTACCCCATGGTGTAGTAAATGTTGTTTTATATTGTTCTTCTTCTTTAACCTTTACCTAGTTATCCCCTGAGAAACCATCCATCATTGACAACAATTCATTCCCTGTAACATTTTCCAATAATTCTTCCATGTTTGGGAGTGCATAATTATCTTTTAAGGATGATATATTTAGATTCCTGAAATCTACACAAATTATAATATCACCATTATTTTTTCTGATAGGCACCAGATTAGAAACCCATGTTGAGTGTCTGATTGGTTCGATTATACTAGCATCCCTCATCTTAATTAATTCATCTTTCATCTTGGGAGCTAAAGTAGGGTTTATTGGTCTCTACCTTTATCTGAATGATTTGGCATTAGGCTTCAATGGTATCTCATGTTGAAAAAGATTCTCTCGGTAAGCTTTAAGGTCATCATAAGACCAGGCAAATACATGCCTATATTTTCTTAGCAATCTAATGATATCAGCTTTGATCTTAGGGATTAAATTTTTTCCCACAAATACTTCCCTTGGGGTCTCTTCATTTCCCAAATTTATCTTTTCTACATCATCCATTTTGACATCAGTGTTCATCTTATCTACTCTTGAGTCCTTGTTGTCAAAAAATCTTTCCATCTCTACAAGACCCCTTGGGACTTTATTTGTTTTGAGCTGAATAACTTCTTGTCCAAACAATACTTCTTTTCCATCCTTTGTGTCAACATGAGCATTCAAGTCTATCAATTGATCTTCATACTCCTGTTTGCATGCTAAAAATTTGATTATATCTCTATCATCTTTGAAAACTTTCCAGTTGTTGATGTTCTCAGGTATAGCAGGCCTGGTTTTAATCTCAACTTAAACAATGTCCTCACAGGGAATATTGTTGTGTTATAATGCCAAGTTAGCCATAAAAATCTGCAAGAATATTCTCTGATCTATCTATCTAGTTAATAGAAAAAGCATCAAAACATTCAATAGAATCTGAAACCTCATTTCTATATCTTTTAAGAAGGGGATGCTTAGTAAAAAACTTACTTTTAACTTGAGAAATAATTAATTCAGAATCCCCAACACTTTATTCCATGTTTACTAGCTATTTTTAAACCAAGGAGGAGAGCTTCATACTCTGCAACATTGTTAGTACATTCAAAATCTAGAAAAAATGAATATTTAAATGTTTTCTTATCAGGAGTGTTGGGACCTCAAAAATTAGGTCCCAATTCTACATAAAGGGAAGTAATTATGTGTGTTGATTTTATTATTCCCTTTTATTTAAATGAATAAACTCAAAAATTAGGTCCCAATTCTACATAAAGGGAAGTAATTATATGTGTTGATTTTATTATTCCCCTTTATTTAAATGAATAAATTATTATGACGTAGTGCATTTTAATTTTGAATGTTTTAAATATAAATGTATACATTTCACGAAATATTCAAAAGGGACGGGCGGAGAGAGTTGAACTCACAACCTCTCGCCAAATCCTCTTCCCCTAATGTTTTAACCTATCTACTCTAGCCATGTTTCCCTAACCTACTTACTTGTTCCTATTTTTCCTCCCGTTCCCTTTATCCCCTTTTCTTATGATAATCAGGGGTAAATATTTTCCCCTCTTCCCTTATGTTTAGTTTTACCTCGTATGTGAATAATTTGTTCGGAAATATTTTTTCATTTCCTAAAATCTAGGTTTTGATTCTTGTTTTTATTAATGTTTTTTACTAACCCTAGATGTTTATGTTTTTTATTATATATTTTTGTTTTTTAGTTTTTAGTTCTTTTTATATTTCTTTTAAAAGGGTGTTTTTGTGAATTTGTTTGTTTTTAATTTTTCTAACCTAATCTTTTTGGTAGTTTTAGATTAGGTTTTTGGTTTTATTAA
>MU223635.1:2603966-2618158 GCA_018584345.1 Thuja plicata | reverse complement strand
GAGGGACTAATTGTAAATGAAAAGATATCTATTCCCACAGGTGAAAGAAAAAGGTCTACTTATCTTATTAATTTTAGAAAATGGTACAATTCAATCCATGTTGCAGTCGTTGATCAAAACTAATCCAATCTGAATATAATAACTGTATGATCCTCCCCACCCCTGCATTGATGCTGGTATCCTTATTTATACAAAATCCAAAGGATGCGAACAAGCTTCAGATCAATGCAATAGTTCATATCTAAAACCTAATCCCTATGATCAACAACTGAATAGCCACAATTACAATTAAGAATGATTTATCATCCTTATGAACAATTATTGACCAAAGAGATAATATGATTAAATAGTTCATTAATATTTCATTAAGAATCCCTAATGTCTCTTTAGCTTTTGCATGGCATATCAATGGACGTCTGCATGTCTTTTCTCTTTCATCTTTCATCCAGGTCACATTATTTCTTGTTAACCACTTTTGAAACCCTGCATGCATAACAATGTAAACATATTAAATGATAATAAAACCCTAAGTCGACATGCAATATTAATATAATAACATTAAAATATGTAACAAAAAATGAAATCCTAATCAGCGAGGCCATTCGGTCATTTTTGTCCTTTATATCCGTCTGAGACACGTGGCATGATCTCTCAATGCCTTAGTGGGTAACCATCATGCATCTTTTCATTGCGATTGAATGTCGATCATAGATCAGATGTGAACTGCATCGTTGATCTTCTAACTTGCCCACTATTTTCATTAAACTTTGGCTCTCTGTCTAGCAACCTTGTGACTACATAGTCTCCTTATCACTGAAAAATTCCCTTAACCATGGTTTTGTTCCAAGATTCAGCGGCTGAAGCTTTTAATAGTTCCTTTAAACCCTTGGTTTCCATTCAGAGACTTGGCAACTGCACCCTTATCTCTTTATCGTTGAATGATCTCGACTTTTAAAACTTTATATGGCGATCACCTGACTACCGTAGATCTTCATATTTAATCCTTCAGTCTTTCAATGGGGCCAGGAAAAGTGTTGCAATCGCGTAATGCCTTAATGGGTAATCACTGTGCATCTTAAATTTAATCCATTATGCTGACTATCTGATCAAAAGGTATTTGTCTACTTTTTACCTTATCCTATATTTTTAACCTTAACTGTAGCTTGACCTCAGGTTTTCTTTAGAGACTTGGTGACTGAGCAGTCTCATGATCTCCAATCATTTTTCTTAACTATGGTTTCTTCATGAGATTTAGCGACTGCCATCGGATTGAAACAAGATTTGATTAAGATCAATGACTATCCCTGAGTCACCTAATAAAAATTAATATTCCATTTTGATCTAGAGATAACATGTGTGAGGCCTCACCCCGACCTATCACAGCTTTACTGCTCGATCACACTTTGATACTTTATGTTTTGATACACTGATACACTTTTTGATTATCCTAACAGAGACTCGAGATATTATGTTATGATGATGATTATATTGTGTGGGTTACATTTTGATATGGATTAGACCTAGAACATGTGGTTGATTTTGATTATATATGTTTAGATAAGTGAATTGATGAGAAGATCAAATCATGATTAGACTTGATTATTTCATGGATGTTATGTCATGATGATTATGGAATTATTATGTTTTAAACATTTTTGTATGAAAATTGCAATTAGGAATTTAATACTACTATTGATTAATGTTGCTAATTATAAATTGAAAATGTATATTGCATGTGATTTTATTATCTTGGACTACTGATGCTCGAGTTTAGTGTGCAGGAAAGAGAACCATGGAATTATTCAGAGAATCTAGGCTAAACACATGTGAATAGAGTAAGCCAAGGTTTAATCCAATAAGGGGTTGAAACCTCATTGTAATATGATCTTGTTGTAAATGTAATCTGAATGTGTGTTAATAGTTTAAAACTTATGTTGTTGTTTGGATATGTCATTGTGAATGTGATGGGTATTTTGTCTTGGTGTCACTTGACACTTGTGTTGTCCATGTGGATGGTGAAATGTAAAATTAGGGCTTGGGAAAGAATAACCAAACCTTATAGGATGTTATATTAATCCCACTTGTATATAGATGTCTTGTAGGGATCACATCAAGTTGGAACTCAGATTTGAACTTTAGGGGTACTTTGGAAGGGTCAAAAGTGACCCTAGAGTGTATTTTTGGCCAAAATTAGTTAACCCTAAGGGGGTACCTTGGGTTAGGGTTATTTTTTACCTATGGAGTAAATCTAGATCACCATTATGGCTCTCTAAAATGCCTACCTTTCAAAAGTGGCAAAAATGAAGATGGTCACATGCATTTAACTTGTTCCACACTCCTTACTAGACACACAATTAAGAGGGGAGACAAGAGATAAGGAAAAAGGACTAGAGGACATGTCTCATTAATTTCTAAATATTGAGTACACTTCTAGGGGTCTTTTTAGAGGGTTTGGAGAAACTTAGTGGGTGTTCACCCACTCTCTAATTTTGGAGACAACTAGGTTTAGAGGAAGAAAAGGAAAAAGGATAAGGGCTTCTTCTCAACCACATTCTTGCCATTTTTCTTGGACCAAGGTTGGTGGATTCTTTCCATGGAGGAATTCTCTTGAATTTAAGCTTTGCATGTTATTATTTGAATGAATATGTAAATCTTGTATGGATTCATATATGTAATCTTGTAAAGTGTTGTTGTATGTAGATGTTGATGTTATGTGTTGGTTGGGAATGCATTTAAATTTTTTTTCATCTCTTCCTCTTTTGAATTTGGGAGTATTGTTCATGGGAGTTTAAGGCATTACTCACCCTTTGGGAAGGGAAGAAGTGGCCTTGGGTAAGGGGTTAGTTGGGCTCTCCATTGTAGTGAGAGTCTCTTCTCTTGGAGAAGAGGGATAATTTCATGGAGTATGGGCTCTATGAAGCCATGTGGTAAAAATTGTTTTGGTATAAAAATGACCAAATATGTATATGGAAGAAATGTCAATTTAGCCTTGGAAAGGCATGGAATAAAACTCTTGATGAGAAATTTGAAAATGTAATGGCATTCTCCTCCTTGGAAAAGCCCACCTTCACCCTACTTCAATGGGTTTGGAAAATCCATTTGTGAAACCTTGGTTGGGAGTAAATTGTTATGTTGTGCATATATGTTAGTTGTGAAAATTGGAATGTGTTACCTTGTTTATTCTTGGTTCTCCAAGCTCAGGGGTGGCCTCTTTGAGGCCTTGGTTGGGAGGTGAGCTCCCATGGTTCCCTTCATGTTTTATTCTAGGTTTTTGAAATCAAGTTAGATGTAGAAAAAGTTTGGAAGAAGTCTTCATTTTGGTATTGTTGTGAAAGAGCAACTTTATGGTTGCATGATTACTCCTTGCGATTGAGGATCATTTTTATTAAGTGTTGTAAAGTCCATTTTGTAAGCTTGTTAAGCAAATGTGAAAAACTCTCTTCCATTTTGTAATGATATTCATAGCATGTAAACTTTGTGAATTGTTAAATCTTAAAATCTCTAATATATGTGACTTTAAATTTTCAAGTCAAGAACACTACATATTTCCTTTGGAATTCTAAAATTTTATCCTAATTTAGATCAATACCTCATCTTCAAAATGATTATATTCCCAATCCTTAGAAGGAAAAAAAGATTATCTTACTAACTATAGAAGTCAAAAAATTAATATATTATTGAAAACAATCACCTTATATTAATAAAAAAAATTAATTGTATAATGTTTGGCAAAAGAAAAATAATCTAATTCATGCATGTATCCACAAAAAAAAAGAGAAATCAATTATGTTAATGTGTAGAAACTACAACCAAATTTACCATGTCATTTTCCGGAATATAGAGCAAAAAGCTCTCTGAAAAATGTATGGGGAGGGATTTAATTTCCTCCCCTTACATAGAGAATATCCTCTAAAGATTCCCTCTTTAAAACCCTTTTATTAACCCCCCTAAACACCCCTTTTAATTACTATTTTTATGCTAATACATAATCTTTATTTGGGAAGGCTTAATCTTTTTCATCCATCCTCGTGGGCCTCACCAGAACCTTCCCCCTTATCTTTCCCTTCCCCATGCAAAATTTTTGGGGCTCTCATGATATTAATTACTTATCCAAAAAAATTAATCCCTTCCCATTCGTTGCAGATTGAGTTGACATAATGATAATAGTACATCCCTAAGAAAAAAGGTTAATCATAGTCTAACATAAGGGAAAGTGTTTTGGGCCCCACCTCAACTTTGAAGGATTTTGCATGCTTCCTTTCTTCCTTGATTTTAATGCAATCTTTCTTCTCCCCATGTGAATTTACTTGCTGACTTCACCTTGGGTTCAGCACTTTGGATGGGAGACCTTGCAGTGGCCCCACCATCCTTGTTCCACGTGCTTGCCTTTGAAAAGGCTCTTCTCTCCCCAAAACAATTGGCAGGTTGTAGTGGGTTTGGGATTTCACACCCTCCCCACCCACTTGGGAGATGATGTGACAATTTGATAGGCTAGGAGTAGATAGGTTGATAGGTAGGTAGGTAGGTTAGATTATAGGTAGTTAAAAGGTAGTTAGTTGCTAGTTTATAGATTTAATAACATGATTAGATTTAATCAAGTATTGAACAAATTATTTAAATAATATTCTACTCTACCTATTGGATACATAATTAAAATGGATCACTATATTTAGATAAATTAATTTAGCTAAATAGACTTAATTCTTATTTGTTTTATTTTAATTATGTAGTCTCATTTAATAGAAGTATTTTCTATTTAAATTGTGCAGTTTAATTTCTAGATTTGAAACCTTAGTTTTTATGTGAAATATATATAGGTTTGCTAATATGTTATGGATTTAATTTCTTATTGTTTATTAAAATCATGTAATTTTATTTAGATAAAGTTTATTTAATTGTGTAATTAATTATTGATTGTTAGACGTAGTTTCTATGTAAAATGTATAAACAGATGTTAATTTAATTTTAATACAATAAATTGAGTTATGTTGCCCATGTGTTTCAAAGGGATTAGAGGTCCATTTAAATTTTCTATTTGAGATTAATCTAATATTCTATTAAAGAATTAAAAGACTATAGTTGCATGGGAATTTTTAAGGGAGAATTTAATTGTTTAGGATTAGATTAGGTTTTGATTATTGAATTTTAAACTAGTGGTTAATGGTCGAAAGAGAATTGGGGCTAGAATTAAATGAATAAGTTGTAACCAAGGTTAAGGAATAAAGTGATTACCAGGGAAATATAGTTCAACGTATGACTCTTAACAATAGACTATCATCATGATACTACACATAGATTAAAACATGAAACCAAAGTTAAATCAACCTAACCCAGGTGTTCACGTAACTTGTATGAATAGTTGATGCTCTAATTCTGCCTTTTTATGTGGTGTGACCCTAATTCAATCTATGTGTATACCTTGAAACTTGAAGACTAACCTTACCATGATTTCACATTACCTCAAATACATTCTTTGTTAGTGGTATGCACTTGTGTTTTTTTTAAAAAAAATTGTATATTTGTTTTGTCCTAGTTTTGGGCATGACAAGATGACAACCACAGGATTTGCTCTATTTCCACGACCCACATTTAATATTTTAATCTTTGACTTAACCCTGATATCATATGGTGATCACACAACTAAGGAAAAAGGATAACCCTACTAATAACTCTAATTTTGATCATGAGATTACACGACTGAATGATCTCAAAGTCACAAGAAGATTTTATTAACCCAAAGTTTTTTAGGAGACTTCACGCCAATCATTGGATTGAAGCAAGATTAGATCATGATCGATGGCTTGCGTGGAATCACTTAAAAATAAGAGCACATTCCTTTTTATCATGAGATTACGTGACCAAGACAGTTGCCAAGAAAAAGAGCATATTCCCTGCCAAGATTTTAAAACAAATAAGGGGTTGCGGGAAAGATAAACAACGGCTAGAAATATGAATTCAAATATATGTAAGCCATGAAAAATATAAAACATAGCCAATTTAGCAGAAAAATGCATAAAATTAAATAGAATAAATGCATAGGAGAGAACAATTGCAATAATAAACTATGAATGGAAGGAGGAAATAGAGGCATAAACCAAGATAATAATTGCAAAAAATACTTCCCTTGACCATTATAAATGCAAATTTGATCTAAAGATTCGGATAACACCATTGAGAGTAGGCCTAATGTCTTTTTCAATAATAGGATACTAATTACACTAATTTTTGAAAGTTAATGCTATAATTTAAGAAAAATGCAAGCTTGTTAAGTAAAATACCTCTTTATGTAGCTAGCAAAGGCTAGGCACATTTTTTAGTGTTTTTCTTTTCTTTTAACTCACCTAGTGGTGATCGTTCCCTTTCCTTCTCCTCCAACAAAGTTAGTCAACACAAACAACAAAATGAAGAAAAAACAAAGAAATCGAAAAGATAAAATTGAAGGATTCTCTCTAAATTTCCAAATTCCTTAAAGATCCTAAAAAAATTTAATCTTAATTCAATGTAGTAAACTTGATTTTATAAGCTTTAACAATTTTGACAAAATGCTCAAAAAGCTTCTCCTCTTCTCCTAAGCTTTCCAAAATAGAGAAATTATAAAAAAAGATTGTGCGTTTTGTAAGAATTATTACCTCTTTTCTCTCCTTGTAAACTCTCTGCTCTATTTTTTTCACCTTTGGATGTCTTCTCATCTATAAATTAGAAAACATAAAGTATTAATTTTTTGATTTTAATAGGTTGTAAGTTTCAAAATATAGAGAACTCTATGTGTCATTTAGCAGGAGAATACGCGATGCTTTACTGCTATCTACGTGGTACTTTATAGCACTATACGTGGTATTTAACAAACTACTATGTGTTATTTAACATAGATCAGGCGTAAAATAGTTGTTAAAATGTGTAAAAACAGAGATATAAAGGCGTAAAATAACAGTTAGCACATGGTAAAAGAATGATGACAGGCATAATTTCTTTGTGTAAACGTGTGAATTTTCTTGCAAAGGCGCAACTTCAGATCTGATACGCGGTGAAAGAAGTTTAAGATAGAAAATATAAGGATTGTAGGTGTGGCTTTACTATGCATATGTGTGAGCATTTACCTCATAGGTGTTGCTTTACCTGCAAACTACAAAATATGACAACAAGAGACACAAAAATATACAAATTAAGATGAAAAATAGAAATTAGAGGCCTAAAGCCCCACAGTGGGTGCCATTTGTGTATATATAAAGTATACCTTCAGAAAATTAGTTTGAAATCTATTAATTCTATGGAAAGATAATATAAATTCAATCAAAGAATTGACAAATTAACAATAAGCATTCCATGGTTCTCTAACTAAGCATGCTAATGAAATTCTCAACCTTAATCTTCATTAGTGATGGTCCTAGAATGAGAAAATGATGTTTGATAATGCCTAATCTAGCTCTCAAGTTCTCAAATTGCAATGTAATTCATTCAATCTTTCTCTCAAATTTCTCTATTATGCTCACAAATGCTATGATCTTAAATAATTTCTCTATAGTGTAGATGCAATTGCTCGTGAATGTCTAGGATTAGTAATGCGCTAAAAATGCTTGGTATTTATAGAATTTATCAAGGGTAGGGGGCAGAGTTAAGTTTATCATGATTTAAGCTTGGTTGAGTTGAAGGCTTTCAAATGGTTTCAAATGGAGAGACCATTTAAATATTGGTCTCAAAGGTTGGGACAAAGAGACAAATTGAGTGGTGAGGATGTTGAAGGGTTAAATGAGTTATCAAGATTGTGAAGTTTGAAGTGATCCATGTGCTTTCAATTATTTATTCTCATTGGCTCTTCAATTTCTTGTCTCCTTTGTTGAAAGAATATAGGATTTAATTAATTAAATTAGCCATGTAAGAGAATGGGTTGAATTTGATTTTTGTTTTAAACTATATAACTAATTGATTAAATCAATTACATAGCTTTGATTAATCCCTTTTAAGCTTAAATTTAATTAATTGATATATTTATTAATTTATCCTTTGATTTTGATGTGATTTAATCCATTTTGATTTGATTAAATTCCATTTGATTTGATAAAATGTCATTTGATTTGATTAAGTACACCTGACCACATTTAGGTGTTTATAGTACATTAATCCATTAGTTTTCTATTTCATTTATTGCACTAATCATTTTCATTTGCATGCATTATCCATTAAGTTCATTACATCTTGCATTTAGATTACATTTATAGATTGCATTTAGTTCATGATCCAGTTACCATCACATCATATGTATATAAAAGATGAAAACCCACATCCTGCACCACATATACACATTATGCATATAAGCATTGCATTATGTATCAGTCAAATCACATAGCATATAAATCATAAAACAATGCATCACATCCTGCATCACAAAATTTCAATATGCATACCATATCAATCATATCGTGCAACGTGAGAGTCAGTATCAACATAAGCATATAAAATGCATCATACATGCATCACAAATAAGACACCATCATAACACCATCACACTGCACAGATTCCATCATCATCTATCATATAGAGTCCATATCCAAAATACATGAGTCCATGGTCATATATCATATAGATTCCATATCTAAAATACACGAGTCCATCATAAATAATATATATCAAAATGCACCTAGGTGCCGCCATACATATACAACTTATCAAAAAAGTACAAAAATATGTGTCATAATGATCTGAAAACTCATGGGGTTGGATTTGAAGGCCCCTTACCTCCTCCCTGTCTAGGTGGATGAGGTGGCATCCCCACTAATCCCTATGTGGCTCTGCCTGTTCTCTAAGAGTGAGTCTGCTCTGTACATGTGAGCTTTTTTTTGGTCCTTAGGAGTTGCATCATAGTATAGACCCATATAATATGCACCCTCTCTGCCTGCTCTAGTTGCATTCCTATGTGCAGAAAAGGCCTTGGTCAATACCTATCCCATCCCTCCTGAAGTGGCTACTTGTCAATATATGCCTTGCTCTGCCCTGTAAGTCTCAGCATGTTTGCGTGCCTCATCTCTCTCTATTGTTAATGTATCCACCTGCTCGGTGGCACACTCAACCTAGTCTGTCAAGATCACTATCTTCTAGGTTAGAGTATCTATCTCTACCATCAGTGTGGCCTCCTCCTGTGGTACTTCATCCCCTGTGGAGAAATTTCCCGAGTCAACCCTCCTCTGTAATGTGTCTAGGGTAACTTGGGTAGTATCAGCCCAAACCCTCACTGTGACAGTCAAACCTTGCACTCTTCCCACCTAGGTCTATAGGCTGTCTCACTCAGCCTATGTCAAGGTGTGATCCTAGCACTCTATCTCCAGAATCCCCTTAATTTTTTGCATCTTTTTCTCTAGTGCATTGTAAGCTGCCCGTGTGGGCCCTACTACCAGGGGTACCTGTAATGGGGGTCCCTGTACTGGTCGTCCCTTTGGTGGTTGGTGCAGGAGCACCTAGGCACAAGATGGATACATGAGATCCACATGTGATATTGTGTTATTTGAGTCCAAAATGGTCATTAATATGTTTGGTGACATTATTCCATGTAATGGAATCTATGTAAGGAAAATGTAAGCAAGTTGTAATTTTGTCATAATTGTCCTAGTTGGGTCTAGATTGGTCAAATGAGTCAAAAGTTGTAAAATCACCCATGGAAGGGTTAAAATCATGTAAAAGGTCATAAAATATATATTTAGAAATTTTTATGGGGTTTATACAAATTTTTGTAGCCATATTTGTCAAATGGCATAAAAGTTGTCATAAAGATGTAAAGTTGCAAAAATGCAACATTGTAAAAGTGTATTAAAAGTTTATTAAGGGAATTCTAATGATCACAAGAGGTATTTATATGGTCCCAACTACCAAGGATTCTATAAAAACTAATATAAATTCAAACCAAGGCAGAATGGAAAGAAAGTGAACATTTGAAATCTTTTTGAGCACTTTGTATTTGTTCTTTTGATTGGTTTTTCAAGTTTCTTGTGTTGTTTCCAAGCCTTATATGGCCATTTACAGTCTGGAATCCATGTAAATATAATTTAGATAGTTTTATGGTCAATAAAATTCCTCTAGGCTTTGGTTTGGATTGAATCCATGGATAAATGAGAAAGTTATGGGGTTTTTTGTAAAAGTTGGTATTTGTAAATTTGGGATTTCAGAAAATAGCTATATTGCAATGCGTGGTACAAATTCATATGGGAGATTTAAGACCTCTAATTAAATGAATTGGAAATCTATTGGAGTAATATTTCATTTTGTTTTGTTTTGTATTAATTTTATGATTTTTTGTGAAAGTTATGACATTTTTATGAAGACTGGTTTTAAAACCCCTACAATGGAGTTGTAGGCAATGGTTTGTAAATATCTTATGATTTCAAAATTGTAAAAGTTAATGGTTTGCATATTCTGAAATTAGACTCAGAGGGATTTCATTTTAATATGGTCTTGTTTTATTTGGTTAAGTTTTGGGTGAAAATATGATGCCCTAGCAGGTAGTAAGCATGTGCTTCCTAATTTAGGATAGTCAAAATGGGTCTCGGGACAAAGACCGCATCTTTTTATCTAATTTTTGGATTTCCTTATGGTTTGGGTATGTTTTAGAGGGTTTGGTTTTTTAAAAACTCCATCAAATGGATTGTGGATATGATCTTTCATTTTAAAGTTATGACTAAAAGTTTACAGGGTATATAAACTGCCAGGAAAATGAGCAAGATGGTATTTTAAGAATAGATTTGATCAATTAGTTGGGATTTGATTTGTTTTGTGAATGGAACCAAATTGTGTTTTTTATTTACATATAATTCTTCCTATAAATTTTAAATGTAATTACATTGGATCATAAAGATCCTATATGTTGAGATTTTTTGAAGGATGCTTTGCATCAATTGGTATTAGAGCTAGAAGCTCCTGAGTGTGTGGGTAGACCACCAAGGGAGGTAATCCACACTAGGACCTAGCCCCATGATTTGTTATTGTTTTTTCCTAATAAAAAAATGGTTGCAAGCACCTATCCACTAAGTTGCAAGTGGAAACACATGTAGGTTTATTAAGATTCCATAGGAGATGGTCTACGGACGAGGAGTGATCCAATTGGTTGTCAAGAGACCAGGGAGAGAGGAAAGGAGGAGAACTTCTAGGTTAGGCAAAGAGGTTGGTGAGTTTGTAGCAAAAATAGAAGGTGGATTTATGATTGATGGTACCTTAGATGGGAATCCATTAATGCTCCACTTATAGGGTCACTAGAGAAGGAGATGGCAAGGATAGTCATGTGTCCTTGAAGGCAAAGGTGAAGAGGATTAGAGGCATGAAGGATTTTGGTCTTTTTTTTTGTAGGATATTGGTTCAATATTTCCAAGGGACTTGGAAACTTTTGAAGGATGGGAGTATGGTGCAGGAGCACCTAGGAACTAGATGGATACAGGAGATCCGCATGTGAGATTGTGTTATTTGAGTCAAAAATGATCATTAATATGTTTGGTGACATTATTCCATGTAATAGAATCTATATGTAAGGAAAATGTAATCAAGTTGTAATTTTGTCATAATTGTCCATGTTCGGTCTAGATTGATCAAATGAGTCAAAATTTGTAAAATCACCCATGGAAGGGTAAGAATCATGTAAAAGGTCATAAAATATCTATTTAGAAATGTTTATAGGGTATATACAAAGTCTTGTAGCCATATTTATCTTATGGCATAAAAGTTGTCATAAAGATGTAAAGTTGCAAAAATGCAACATTGTAAAAGTGCATTAAAAGTTGTAAAGGGGAAGTCTAATGATCATGGGAGGTATTTTTATGATCCCAACTACAAAGGAGTCTATAAAAAAAAAAATTAAATTAGAACCAAGGCAGAATGGAAAGAAAGTGAACATTTGAAATCTTTTTAGCACTTTGTATTTGTCATTTTGATTGGTTTTTCAAGTTTCTTGTGTTTTTTCTAGGCATTGTATGGCCATTTATGGTCTGGAAACCATGTAACTATAATTTATATAGTTATTATGGTGAATTAAATTCCTTTTGGCTTTGGTTTGGATCTAATCCATTGAGAAATGAGAAAGTTATGGATTTTTCTGTAAAAGTTTGTATTTGGATAGTTGGGATTCTAGAAAATAGTTATGTTGCAATGCATTATACAATTTCATATGGGAGATTTGAGACCTCTAATTATATGAATTTGAAATATATTGGATTAAGCTTTCATTTCCTTTTATTTTGAGTTGTTTTTATGGATCACTACAACATTTGGGGTCAAATTTTGATGCCAATTTGCGACGGCACTACCATTTGTGTGTGATTTTTGTGTTTTTTTTTCAAGTGTCCCCGATGCTATCATAATAGCGATGTTACCATCATAATTTTGACACCCGCATGATTATAAACAAAAAAAAATAAGAAGAAAGGCTCATTTCTAATTTAGCCTGATCACATACCATCGTGCGCGAAGAGGGCCCTGACTGTGGAAGTTGATTGGAATCTTGGTATATGGAAGCCACGACTTGAGGTAGGAATTCAAGATTTGTCTTCTCCTTAACTCAATTTAATTTTTATGGCATTTTCTGATTTAATGGCACAATATGAATGTTAATACTGTAATTGTTTACATCTTTGCATTTGGAATGCTTGATGACCCGTGAGCTTTGAGAGCCAGGGCATCATTGCTATTACCTTCAAGGAATTGTGTGAAGTGTTTGATCTCTCTTTATTTATTTTGTTTTTGATATTCACTATGTGGTACTCCCTGTTGATGATCATTTCATGAGGAAATGTATTGATGGCTCGTGGGCTGTAGGCTAGGGCATCATGCATTGTTTATTATCTCACTATTAAATACTGGCATTGTTTACATCTTTGCTATGGAATGCTTGATGACCCGTGAACTTTGAGAGCTAGGGAATCATTGCTATTACCTTCAAGGCATTGTTTGAAGTGTTTTATCTCTCTTTATTTGTTTTGTTGTTGATATTCACTATGTGGTACTCCCCGTTTATGATAATTTCATGAGGAAATGTCTTGATGGCTCGCGGGCTGCAAGCTAGGGCATCATGCATTGTTTATGAGCTCAATGTTTAATACTGGCATTCATTTACATCTTTGCATTTGTAATGCTTGATGACCCGCAAGCTTTGAGAGCTATGGCATCGTTGCTATTGCCTTCAAGGCATTGTATGAAGTGTTTGATCTCTCTTTATTTATTTTGTTGTTGATATTCACTATGTGGTACTCCCCATTTTTATTTCAAAAGTGTATGGCTTGACTATGCACATGCATAATTGTAGATGAGGATCAATAGTAATAGGATGCCATTCATTTCTTAGATCTTTTTGATCTAACCCCATCTCTCTTTTCTTTGCAGGCTCTAGATCACACAAGAGCACACTGGATTCATAGCCTGGTCAAAAATTCATCACATCAGGCAATGTCTGGTACCCTCATTATTTATGTTGATACCCATAAAATAAATGTACAATTATAAAATTTCATGCCTTGAAATTTTATAACATAGTTCCTTAGCATAGATATCAAAATAGAATGGCAGTGGTGATTCAATGCATCTACAACCTCAATAGCATGGCAACATTGATCCAATAATAGCAAATACATTACAAATGCCAAGCTAGTCACGGTCTCAATGAAATAAACAATGTATATATAAAACAATATATGGTGCACAACAGCAACAAGCATGCAATGATAGAAATAACATCATACATATATATGTATATGTATATGTATATGTATATGTATATGTATATGTATATGTATATGTATATGTATATGTATATATGTATGTATATATATGTATATATGTATATACATATATATGTATATATATATTTGTATATATATGTATATATGTATATGTATTTAAAAAATAGAGCTCATAACAAAGTCATGTGATGCTCAAACAGTGAGCTCATAAACAATGCATGATGCCCTAGCTTGCAGCCCGAGAGCCATCAAGACATTTCCTCATGAAATGATCATAAACGGGGAGTACCACATAATGAATATCAACAGCAAAACAAATAAAGAGAGATCAAACACTACATGCTATCAAAATAGAATGGAAATGGTGATTCAATGCATCTACAACCTCAACAGCATGGCAACATTGATCCAATAACAAAAAATACATTACAAATACCAAGCTAGTCACGGTCTCAATGAAATAAACAATGTATATATAAAAAAAAT